>VYZU01012213.1:3352-27870 GCA_013401355.1 Ceyx cyanopectus
CATCTCCACTGACTCCTCCTCCCACAGCACAGTAGGGAAAACGATGGGAATAACTTTGGCAACAACCCCCTGAGCTACCCACAACTTAACACATGCCCTGGCACAAGCCAGGATTTACAGCCCTCACTATCCTTGGAGTTATTTACTGTCTAACAAGTAACTTTTTGTTCAAGTCAGCTTAAGAAAATGATCTTCCAAAACAGAAGGAAGATGTGGGGAAGCTTCAAACAACCTGGTGAATAAGAAACAACCCCAGGAGTTAATGGATGAAAGGAACAATCTAGGTCAGTTTATGCTGCCAAAAAGGCCAGAAAAAAAATAAGCATTTTTCACAGAACCATGATGGGCCTTTCTAAACCACACATTGGGATAACTTACTCTCCAAAACAAGCAGTGTTTATGGCAATTAGATAGGGTTTTTTTCCTGCATTATATTAGCTGCAGATATTAAAAGCACTTAGAGATAGCAATTTACTGATGCAAGATAATGCAGCTATGGAAGGTCTAAATAAAAACATTGCCATACACCTCCTATGCCAGAGGCTGCTTCATACAGCTATCCTAACACCAAAAAGGTTAAATGATTCCACACTGCTCCCAGGAGCACTTCACAACAACAGTCACATCCTACCAAGGCCTTTTATAGCCAGGAGGATTTCTAAGTAAATCCACAATTAAAGATCTTGTACCACAGACAAAAAAAAATCCCAACAAAGAATCCTAGAAAACAGCACAGATAGAAGAACACCAAGAATGAAAGAGCAAGTCTTAAAAACCATGGTAAAATTTCTGACAGTTCTTAACAGTTCAGCCTTTGCAAATACCATTTTTTTCCCCTGCCTTTCGTTGCTTCTAAAGGCTCAAAACACAGAAGAAGCTCTGAGGCAGAAAATATTACACAGCAATCTACATTAAATACTTTGCTTTGCTTCACTGTCTTTTTCTTGTCAATATCTGCCAGCAATAGCTACGAGTGTCACTTGGAACTTGTGTGAAAATTCAAGACAGGTGCTGTTTTGAAAACCCTTTCCCTGTTACAACTCAATGAAACACTTAATACTCAAAGCCTCGAGACAAGAGTAAATCCTCACTTGCAAGTCTGAAGCAGAATGTGTTAAGAAATCATCATGCTGGCTGACATGTGAGCTCTTAAACACAGTAACAACTATCACAGAGTACATTGCACCAAGTTCTGAGGCAAAGGCTTCTTTTTAACTCAAACTGACACATGGTTGCAAATCTTCAACTGAGGTGAAGGCTGCCTTTTGACAGCAAATTCCTGCTCTCCTCAATTCAGCCTGCAGTAGAAGTTACTCAGAACTGACTGCAATGACACATGTGAAGATGCTAAAAGATAGAGCAGGTCTGCTTCAAGGAGACACTTGATTTGTCCTACAAGTCGTTTTAATTTGACCTTCTGCAAGTCAACCTAGATGGGTTCTGTTCCATTTCAAATGTTTCAGAGCTTGTCATAGACTCAAGATCAGCAAACAGACAGGAGAAGAATCCAGCATCTTAGCACAGCTGACATGGTTCTTCACAACCAACCACCTCCTGCACCATACCATGAGCTATGATATTTACAGTCTGGTGTTTAGTAACCCACTACATTATTTCAATTCCCTTTAGTCTGACTCAATTAGTAAATTAGAGAGAACTGCTTCCTTGAAACCAGGAAGCTCACTAGTCATGTATACAGAAATGAAATTACTGAAAAGCTGATGTTTTCAACAAAAATATGCTATCAGACAGGCATGTGATGTGTGATATAGTAGATTCTTATTCCTCTTCTGGTCTATTTCACATCATTGTGCAGTTTACTTGTTAACAGAGATTTTCTTTTAAGGGTATTGCATTTTCATTCTTACTATTCACTTTATAATGAACCACTACTTAAATAACAGCCGATATGACAAGAAAATGCCTTTGGACCAGCCAACTGCTCCAGAGGTTTTTCAACCTTTCAGAGAAATGCTTCTGTGACCATATACCAAAAGGTTCCAGTGACACCAAAAGCCAGTGTTGCTCAATCAGCCAAGCAATGCTGAGGTGTTCTGCATGCTATAGGACAAGTCCAGGTGACAAGGACACTGTGGGCTCTGAGGAAGCTCACCCTGCCAGCCAGAAAGCAAAATGAGTGGATGAACTGCCCTGGAGAGTAACAGCCCATGGACACATCAGGTCCAAGATGAATGTCTTGACTATTGTCATTTGAATGTCATTTTATAATGGGAATGGAACCTCTGCTTCTACCAAACCAGCTTCACAGAATCACAGAATGTTAGGGGTTGGAAGGGACCTAGAAGATCATCTAGTCCAACCCCCCTGCCAGAGCAGGATCACCTAGACCAAATCACACAGGAAACTTCTCTGCTCACTTGATCATCTCTTCTGGCTGAGTGCAGGGAGGTGGGAGCAGAACACCAGTTGGTGTTCAGAACAGACTAGCCAAACCTCTGCTAAAGAGCACTTCTTACATCCCTCTTGAGCAGAACAGTCAGTGTGTTCTCCAGGAACTACTGTCTGATGAGCACTCTGACAACAGCTGAAGAAACAGGTAACAGTTCAAACTGAACTGTCCCTCTCCTCCAGTCAGGTTGGGATTATTGCTCACAGGATAATAATGTAACCCAGCACAACCCATACTGCAAGCAAAAAAAGAGCAAGTTTCTGTCTTAGCTGCAGTTTTGTTGAAGTCCTGCATTTTATCATCATCATCATCACCACCACCATTCAGTGTGAGGCACCATTTAACACCCACATTATTCAGAGCCCTTGTGGGATGGTAGTTACACCCTTTTCCTTTGACTGTTGTGGCTTCTGGAACTATCTCCAAAATCTTCACAAAAGCACTTTTTGTCAAGCAGACTTGCAAACAATGCCAAGCAAAGAAGGAAAGGAACAATTACCACAAGTTTCACTCACCCACATCTTAAATCACCTTTCTTCCCAATTTTCCATATACAGCATGCCCAGTCCACTAGGCAGAAATAACTCTTGTCATTTTAATCTGCTCCCCAAAGGATATTTAGAAAGCAAGCACACACATGCACATGAAGTGCTTGGAGAACACAGTACAGATGTTTTTTCTGTTCAGATGATACCTTGTTTGTGTGTTTGAATTCAACAGAAGAAAGCAGAGCTTCAGCAGAGTTCAGCTACTACCACGTGCTTCAAAACTGGATCTTGCTTGAGCCAGGTTGTCCTGCAGCTGAAAAGGAACACAAGTAACATTTACATCCAGAAATCACATAAACATTGGTACATACATTCAGGTGGTGCCCAGAGATTGCAAGAACCTGTTGTGCTGGGCTCTGTGAGAGCATGCAACAAGAGCACACCCCTGCATTAAACACTTACTCTGAAGGACCAAATGCAAAACACAAGTGTTCATTCCAGCAGTCCAGTGATTTCAACTGGAGAGGAGACCCCCTCATTACATTCTTGCAAAAACAATGGAGAGATTTATTCCTCTTACACTATTGGAGAACCCTAACAAATTTTGATTTAAATAGATAATTTCTTAGTTGACAAGAATTATCATGGTCCTAACCTAGGCTAACACTCTGCCAAGCTAGAGCACCACAGCTACAGCCATAACAGCAACAAGTTAAAGTATGGAAACATAAAAACATTCCAACATCTTCCCAGCATGAGATGGGAGCATTAACATTTTAAAATAAAGGCCTGGAAGTCCACAGGAAGCCTGAGCAATCTGATTTCAAATAGCAAGTTGGAAAAAAAATGATCCATCTGCCTTATCACAGGCATTAAACACCTACACAGTGTAACAACTGACACTAAAATCCTTCACTCTGTAGAAAAGGTTACAGCAACCTTTTACTTCACCTCTGCACTTCAATCTGTGATTCCCTTCTGTCACACTTTTAGAAGGCCAGAGTCACCTCATCTTCTGCATATCCAAGCTGCAGAGTCTTCACTTTCCATCCTCTCAGTGAGCCCTTGCAAACCAAGCCTGGGGCTTCTGAGGGTCTGAGCCAAACCCTCCAGCAATGGGTGGATCTCTCTTTGCAGGATAAAGTTAATTCAAATAGATTCCTCCCTGATTACTACTGGGGAAGCAGGGAGAACCTTAGAGAAGAGAGCACAGGGCTTTCCTTCCACTCTCCTGTTGGAGGAAAACAGCTTATTTCAGCACACATAGCCTAGCCATGAAATGATCTGCTGAGGTCCCCTGTATAGACACATGGGCATGTCTTTAAAAGCATTATTTATTCTTCAGAATGACAACTAAACTTTTATCAGCCCTCCCCGGGCACAGGAATGAGACAAATGCACTGCCCATGCTGTGACTCCATGAGTAAGGGTCACAGAGACTGAAGGTGGCTCAAAACCACACACTGACCTTTTTCAGCTCTTGTTCTAGGCCAACACACCTCTGAGGTAGAACTGAAAGGATATAATAAGGGTGTATTTCACAAGGCTAATAAATAAATGCAAATGGCAAGGGAGCAACATGGCACCCACACTGGTTATTGCACTAAAGACCATCTTCCCTCCTTCCACACCCACCAAAGGAGATATTTAATGCCACTAAACCACTGGCAGACACTTCATATTTACAAGTTTCTACCACACTGTAGCAGGAACTTGGCTCCAAAATTCTTTTAAACTCCAGATCACCCATATTCTAAATGAGAAAAAGTCCTTGCAGTAGCACTTGGACTATTCAAAGTTTCTGCAACCCCAAGAGCACTTTTAAATTAAGGAGTTCTACTAAAGTTCTACTAAACAGCAAGGTGCTTATTCTCTTCTACACCTAATGGCATCAAGAATTCTCAGAAGACCATCTCTGAATGGTCAACATGATCCTCAGACCCCATCAAATCCCTTGCTAGTTTTCAAGTCTAAACCAAAGAGAAAAACTTCTTAGAAGACAACTTTAATGTCAGATACAAGATCAGCATTTCCTGCTCTTACTCCACACCCAACAAACGATCAGATAATGACATCTGTCACTGGAAAAAAAGCTACATAACACACTCCCATATTAGCAAGCAGCCTTGTTTGGAGAGGTTAATCTAACTGAAAGTGGTTTTAAAGTTTGAAGCAAGACTGATTTTTGATCCTTTTCACCTCCTTTGTACTTTCAAATCTGAAACTAACAGTCATTCCACTCCATTTTACTTTCACATTTGATGTCACATAACATTTGTACCAGTGTTTTTGTTACCAGGAGGTGAGAGGAAATTTCTTCACAGCAGTAAATAACCTTTTCTTAAGCATTTGGGAGAACTGATAAACATTCACACCATGAAATAATGTCACGAGGGACAACACTCAAAGTTAAGAAACTTCCAAGCATCCAAAGCACCCAAATCCACCTGACCTGGGAAGGCTGCCAACACTAAAACCAGTTACCTTTAGAACTCCAGTGGAAGAAGCTGAGCTCTGCAGGTGGAATTTGCTTTGCTTCCATCCAGCACCTGGAAAGCACAAAGAGGAGGTCTGTTTTGAAAAAACAAACAAACAACAAAACCAAAAAGAAACAGACAAGGAAAAAGGAAAAAAGCCAAGCTATCGTTCTTCAGAGTTCTCAGAGCACATGCCAACCTTTCCAAGTTAACTGTGGGGCATAAATGTGTAGGCTAAAGAGGCTTGAATGAGCAAAAAGCTCTTAAAAGAAATAAATCAGAAGAGAGATTTATTTCTAAACACATCTGACACTTCACAACCAAGTGCCGATGGCGTCAGGGGAATTGGCCAATTTCTGGCTATCACACGGAGTGCTGATGCCAGCAGGAGAGCTGTCGCCAGGGCTGGAGGGCTGCCTTGGGTTTGCTTCTCCTCCCCGGGAGCTGCCTCAGAAGGTCACCCTGGTCAGGCCAACAGCTACTGCAGAGGGAAAGCAGAGATTTAACCTACTTGCGGGGTTCTCGCTGCTTCACGAGGGAGGAAAAATACCAGGAGAACTAAAAAACTACTTGTGATCAAGCTTAGAACTGGCCCGTTCTCCTCTGCCTGCCCTTCTTCCACTCCAGCGATATCCGTCACAGAAAGCAGCCAGCGTGGAAGTTTGGACAGACTAAAAACGCCCCGTGGGAAACCCGGCAGTAAACACTTCGAGGAACAACCAGCATCGAGGAAGAGCTCACAGCCCACCCGGTCTTTCGGGGAGAGCCCAGAGCTCCAGGCTGGCTGGGGACATTTCACCCCCTTCCAGCTATCCCCGGCCCCGGCACCAGCCCCGCAAACAGCGCGGCCACCGCTCCGAGCGCTTTTCCCACCGCACACCCCGTGCCTCGGAGAAACCCCGATGCCCAGCCCCGCGCTCTCCATCCCCGGGGAGCTCCGGCGGGCACAGCCGGGCCCGTTCCCCCCCACACGGCTTGTCTAAGCGGGGAGGGGCAGCGAGCCCCGTCTCCCCTTCCCTCACCTCCATAGCGGCCACCGGCATCCCACGGGACGGGGAGGGAGAAGCGGCGCTGCCGCCCGCCCCGCTCTCTGTGCCTGGGGACGGGGGCGTGGGAGGGGGGAGCGCGCATGTGCGCGGCACCGCCCCCGGGAGCGCGCCCAGCGCATGCGCGGGACCCGGAGCGGGATCGTGGCTGAGAGTGACCCGCGGTGGTGGCACCTTCGGACCGGCCGGGCAAGGAAGAGGCGAGGGGTGGCCACGTGGAGGCAGAGTCGGTGGGACAGGGTGCCCGAGGAACGGAGGAGAGGGTGCTGCCCACCCAGCTGCCTTAGGATGCTCCCCAGAACTGCTGCCCCTTTCTCCCTGGCAGCATCTCCTTCACAGACGAATCATTAAGGTTGGAAATCATAAGACTCACAGAATTGGAAGAGACCTCTAGAGCAAGTTAAGACACATGCTACCTGCTCTTGCTGCCTTCCCTGCCAAGGAAGATGCACCAGGGTTGGAAAGCACTGCCAATTCCTCACCTGGCTTCCAAGGAAAGAGCAGGAGCAGGGAATCAGCTTGAGACAGCTGCAGCCTGCAGGTCCCAGGACAGCATGGGGTTACTGAACATCTGTGGTCTCCAAGGAAGCATCCTTTGTTCTTTCCACCAAGCTGGAGTAGAAGAGCGTGTCCTAGAAATATTGAAACCTGGTTTCCCAGAGGTGCATTCATGTGTGTGTTGGTGCAGGGCTCTGGTGTCTAACAAGGTGCAAGCCCAGGTGAAGATTTTTCCACAGTAAAACCATTTCTGGCAGCTCTTCCCCACGTGAATATCTGATGGCCCAGCCAAGTGGAGACCACTCTGGTTTTCTCTGCCCCCTCAGGGCATGAGTAGCCTTTGCTCTCCACTAGCTGCCCACCTATTTCCAACACATCAAAACCTTTTATCCTTGAAGGACTTAATGTCTGAGCATCTTCCTATGCATACCTCCAATTGAACAGAAGGGTAATCTGCAAGAGTAGCTCAGATCCATGTAAACATTCAGACTCTCAACTGTATCATCTCCAACTGCAGTGTGTTTTCAAATTGAAGTCATCCTGGTTTTTAACTCCCAGTCTTTGCTTTTTGTTACAACTTCCTCCACGGGGTTAATGGGCTCTTACACAACCCATTTTCTTGTCAAAGCAGGTGTCTGGCCTCAAAGCACAATGTATATACTTGAACCCTTGTTTTTCTGTCCCTTTAGTTACTTGCAAGATAACCCAGCTGCACAACACACTTCACTAGAAGGCAAATCTTGTTTCAATGTAGCCTGTTATAAAGCAAGAGTGGGGAGGATAAAAAACCAAATCTATTTGGATTTTCATCTTGTTAATGTTTAACAGAACATGGTGTTTCTAGGAAATGGTTATGCTGGTATTTCAAGGCTAAGTCCCTTGAAAAGTGAAGAAGAAAGCACCATCTCCACAGTATAATTGGTTTATTAACCTCAGTAAAATAAGTTCTTCCACATGACTTTTAGTTTTTAATAGCTTTTCAAGTACATGTCTGCTTTTTTTACCCTTGCAGCTCATAGCAGAGAAGATAAGGAGCCATCTCTGCTGCCCTTTAGGCAAAGAAGAAGTGATTACCAAAGCTAGTTTTGATTTAGCAGTGTTACAATTGGATCACAGTGCTTTGGCCTATGTTTTACTATTAAAATAATTTCAAGCCTTGACTGGAATGATTCCTCTCTTATCTGCCCACAGCCAAGCATCTAAATCTATATGTAAGCACCTGCAATCTAGCCTAGTCTGATTTGCAGGACACAGGGCAGGTACTGTTCCTTCTGCTCTTCAAAGAACTTCTACAGGCTCAGTTTCTCTGAAAATTATACTTCTCATTTAGGTGATTAAAGCCAGAGACAGGCTTATGCCATCACATTTGCCAGGATCAAGCTTCTGTGCCAGTCTTTTGTTGGGAATGTCCCTTCCACAACCCCCATCAAAAAGAAAAATAGTAAAAATAAAAAGAACATGTTGTTTCTTTCATGAAACCTTTTGATTCATGTGCAGCATGAGATACCTCTACCCCTAGACCATATTTCATTTCTGGTCTGTCCAGAGGTTTCACCAGTTATTTGTAGGATAAAACAAAATTTTTGGGGCCAGGGATGAGCAAAACTCTCATAAAAACCATTTGGCCAGCAAGGGTTGATACCCTCACCCTACTCAACTGGGTTCCTGGAATATGAGGGATGCTGCTATGTGAAGCAACAGCATCAAAGGAGGGAGGTTCTCAGTCTTCTGTTTTGTGCTTCTGTAGAAGGGGCTTTTTAATCCTCCTATTGTTATGGGCTGGTTACAAGATAGTATGAGAATGTCTGTAAGCTTTAATTAATTTGGAAGTCATAGTATAAAAAGGGTGTCTTGAGGAAGAAATTGTTGTAACTGCTAAGAACAGAATTGAGAAGATGTTTTTCCTTCCAAGTGGTGACATTTTCCAATGCAGCATCCTAGTTTCTTTACACTGCATTCCTGTTTTACTTAGGTGAGGTTTTTGGTTTGTTTGGGTTTGGTTTTTTGTTTGTTTGTTTTTCATCAGAGAGCAGTAATATTGAGCAGATTACAAAGCCAAGCAAGCATGACCTAGACAAAATACTGGCGTTACTGCTTCCAGCACAGAGAAGACATTAGCTGAGTTCCTAACAAGGCCAGTTGCAGGCTACAGAAGCCATACGAGGACTGGAAGAAAACGACTCCTCAGAAATGAGCACAGTCAGGGAAACAACAGAACAATTCTGGCACAGCGTGAGAAATTAAGGCCTTCCATAACATTATTTATATGTAGCTATCTAATTCAGGACCATCCACCCTGCTAGTTTAGGCTGTGAGTGAAATCTTGTGTACATCTCTTATTCCTCCCCAGTGCACAGAAATGTGGAGAATCCTGGCACTACTGGAAAACTGCAGGATGAGTAAGACCCAAGGGAAGGAGACTGTGACTGCAGTACTGGTCCTGGTCTCCAGCCCAGTATGCCTCCAGTAAGTCACCCTGAGACTGCCAGCTCTTACATATGCTCACCTGACAGCCACATGAAGGGATGGCAGAACACTTACCTCACTCTCTCATCAGGGCATAGCCCAAAGCAATTGGTAACTAGCCCAGTGGGTATAAAATATGAACTGACAGAAGAGAGGTCTCAGTTCCAGTATGGCAAGTCCCAGGTGGACAAACTTCATTAAAGTTAATCATAAAATAGCTGCTGGAGGCTTACCCAAATGATGCTGATTCTTCTCTTTCTAACACGGGTTGAACAGTCACACAAGTTGAAGAATCCCGAAAATATGGATCCTCTTCCTCCTCCTCATGATTATTGTTCCCAGCAGGATGTTAAATGCATACCACCCCTTGCTGAGTATGGAGCAACTTGCAGCAGCCAGCAGCTGGACCCAACTGTTCTGCAGGAGAAGCCCTACAATCCAGGGTTCCTACAAAGTCCCAAACTTCCTTCAAGTTTTCCACCAAAACACATGATTTGGGAGAACAAGTGCCAAATACTTTTAAGAAGAAGCAGTTGTGGAAGTGCTGGATTCACTTAGGATCCAATGGGTATCACCTGAACATTCCTATCTCAGTTATCCTCCTTGCTGCCAAAGAACCTGTAGCTTGCCCCAGTGATGAGCCAGCTAGGGTGAGCAGAGACACTGGATGATCACAGCCCTTGTGGCAGCCAAAGTGTGGCCATCACTGAGTGACCACCCAGCTCACAGTCCTGCCCTATGGATGTCAGTAGCAGATGTATCTCAAAGCATCAAAATAAGGTGCCTCACTGGAGCTGAAGGGTTTGTCTTCCATTGAGACCTTCCAGAAATGTACAGGCAGACCATGTTTTTGTTTCTCCCACAGCCACCACTACAGAAAGAGACTCTTGTGTAAGAGGCTCTCGTGTGCTATTGCTGTTCTCTGTCCATGCAGACAGGCAGTAGTCCCCCACGCACTGCTGGCATTTCAGCTCTGACTCAGAGCCTCTTTTCAGCAGGGAGTTGAATGCCAGGCTCTTGCTTCGAGGTTTTCTGGACCCTGTGAGTCATTTGTCCTTCCCTGACCTGCACGTGGGAATCTGGCTGATGTGGGCTGCACTAGCAAAGCTGCCAGCCTCCAGAAAGTAAAAGCTGCACACACTCAAGAGAAACACTCTTGCCTCTAGTTGTGAAACTCTCTGCTCAAATCAGTATCTTAGCTCACCTCCAAGAAAGAGAGCAAGGAATGGATCTAGTGTTACTAACCCATCCCATACCTTTCTGATCCTGAGTGGATTCATAGTCATCTCCCAGCACAGACAGATTTTTAACCCTTGGAAAGAACAACTTCTCCTCTGCTCCTTTTTCTCCCCAAATCTTCCCTTAGATTTTAGAAGCTTTCATCAAGAAAGGAGGAATATCTCAGGCCAGATCATGTCATGGTTCTTGTGAGCACACACCCAGGACTGTCCAGCCTTAGCAGGGGCAGGCTTAATCCCAGGAGCTGCCACTAAGACCAAAAATCCCCACCACTACCCCATGGGCTTCCAGTGAGGCTGTCACCAGGATAGGTCTGAAGGCAGCAGGTTTCCCTGTCCCTGTGGCACTGGTACAGGAGCTATTATGCTCCACAAAGCCTTTTTTCCCCCCTTTACCAAAGTCTATTCCTAAATTCTGCCATGTTTTCAGATACCACATAGAAGAGCATCTCTCCTATGCCAGCCTCTACCTGACCAGGTGGCCAAAACAGCCTTTTGTTCAGTCCCAAAAGACCTGGTGGCTGCAGAGGAGGAAAAATAAAATCCTGGCAGCACGATTTTTTTTCTTTCCCTTCATCAGGAGAACCCCAGGGATTTTTCATAGAGACAAATGAGTCCTTGTCACCTGGCAGCCAGCCAAGCAGATGAGTAATTTGGGGAGCTGGAGCTGAAGAGAACTAAGTGAATATTTAATGCATTCCAGGGCCCCTGCCTGATTTCAACTTGCACAGGGATGTTTGTTGAAGCTCTGGGGATGTTGTAGCCTCATAAGCACACTTCAGCCTCCTGAAAGGGGGAGAAGTTTGATTTAGACACTTATCTCAGTACTTTCTGCTTCATAAACATCTCTGCTGGGCTCAGGCATTAAACTCTCCAGGCTGGGAGGCACTCGAATGGATGAGGACCAGGGGAATAGCTCAGTGTCTTGGAGAGACAGAAAGATGCTTCTGGCAGTGAATGATCTCCCTGTGTCCCCTTCTTATACTGCTTGCAGAGTTACTAAAGATGCAGTTGTCACAGCACAATCATGAGCTTTGTCTCCTTGGGTAAACCAGATTAAAAAGAAAAGAGGAAAAAGAGAAAAGAGAAACAGAAACAAAACCACCCACCTTTGAAATTCTTTTCTAAATTGCTGCTTGAGATGATCCTGGGGGTTGATCTTTCAGAAATTGTGCTTTCTGTTCCACAGGAATCTATGGGAGCTCAGTGGTGTGGAGGAGGTAAACAGGAGCCAGCTCAAAGCAGCAGGGCTGAAATCCTCAGGCATGGATTAAAAAAAGTAAACAAAGTACATTCCCCTGTGTAAGGAATCGTGCAGAATTACCTGGTGGAACTCATTGCCACAGGACAACATGGAGGACAAAAATACAATCAGGCTTCTATGCAGGGGTATTATTTACACTGTGTTTTATTAAACTGGGAATGGCTAATGCTTCTTTTCTGGGTATCAGTTCACTGGCTGCACCAGCTCCTGGGATTATTTTTTCTGTGATTCTCCCAACACACTTCCACTGTTGAGAAAAGGTCAACTCTGACATCTTTGTACCTCACCTTGAAGCAGCTGTAAACTGTTACCAGTTCATCCCTTAGACCCCACTGTTGAGACAGCAGCTCCTTACATCCCAGCCTTACCAGAAGGTCCTGTGCACTGAGTCCCACCAGGGCTCCCTCCTCAGGAAGGCAAAAGGTTTTTGAAGGAGCTGTTGTCATCACCACACAGCAATCTGTGCCTGCAGTTCTGATTCACATGAAGAGGCTGGAACACGGATCCCAAGAACCACACAGCAGCAAAGAAAACACCATGTGTCACTGGGAGAATACCAGTGGCATGCTGGTGAGAGGCTGAGAGACCAGCAACATCAACTCAAGCCACTCTCTCATGGAGTACACCATGCTTAATAAGTTCTCTTTAATTAATAACAGAGCAAAAATTGTTTGGACAAAAGTGTTTACTGAATATTTTACACAGAAAATACTGGAATGATGTATCAGGTGGCTTTGTGTCTGTTTTGCTCTGTTTTATTTCCATGTAAAAATATATATCTGGTACACAAGATTTTAAAAAAACATTTATATTTTGACAACAAAATAAGTGCTTTGAGCACTAAAAAGTCACTTGTGCACTTTAATTTTGGCCTAAATATTTACATTTTCTAGCCACATCCCCTCCCTACCCCAGAAATGGACAAACCCCAGATTATAAATATCAACTGTGTCTGGTACACAATTTTTTTTTTCCCAGAAAAAGGGCAGAAAACACAAACATAATGATACTGTGGCTCAGACAATTTGATTTTAACTCCTCAAAAAAAGCAGCTTAAAAAAAAATAATAAAAATTCAACTCTTGTCAAAAGAAAAATGGCCCAGGGGAGCAGAGCACTAGTTATGAGGCACTGCAAGCAGAAAGGCAAGACCTTGGAGCTGTGATACCTTCCCAGGGAATAATGGCACAGACCAGGTGGCAAAAGCATGTTTCCAAAGGTCAAAAAGATTTAAGAAGGACTGATCTTGTCTCTTTGGAAGAACAGGATAGATTAGATGTCTCTCCTAGTCCTTCTCCACCTGATAATGCTATGCCGGAGGGCTGGATAATGCAAAAATACCAATTTCTACAGCCAGCATCTGCTGCTCTTGAGCCAAGACTCGTCAGGAAATGCTGACACACTGAAAATGTCTGGCAACAGTTTCTTTCCATCACTTTCTGAGTCTTTCTCAGGTACACTGGGCTGTTTGCACTGAAAAATCCCTTGTTCACCTCCTCTGTCATGGGGCCACATTGCCATTAGTCCAAGCAGTGTTGGATGAATCTTAGAATTTTATGGAGTTTCCTCTGCCAAGCATGACAGGGATTAACTGGAAAGAGTCCAACAAAGGCTACAAGGATGATTAAGGGACTTGAGCATCTCCCCTGTGAAGAAAGACTGAGGGAACTGGGGCTGTTTAGTCTGAAAAAGACTGAGAGGGGATTTTATTAATGTCCATAAATACCTGAAGGGTGGGTGTCAGATAGAAGGGGCCAATTTCTTTTCTGTAATGCCCAGCAATAGGACAAGGAACAATGGGGATAAACTTAGCAGAGAAGGTTCCTTCTCAACATGAGAAGGAACTTGTTTACTGTGAGAGTGACAGAGCCTGGACCAGGCTGCCCAGAGAGGCTGTGGAGTCTCCTGCTCTGGAGTCTTTCCAAACCCACCTGGATCTGTTCCTGTGTGGCCTGCCCTGGGGTGACTCTTCTCTGGCAGGGGGTTGGACTCGATGATCTCCAGAGGTCCCTTCCAACCCCAAATGTTCTATGATGCTATAAAAAAGCCTTTTGTGAGGGAAAATGGTCCCTTTGGTAAAACAGGAATTAGGGCAGAAGGAGAGCCATTTAGATCGTGGTTAAAAATGGCTGATCAGCAGCTAACCACCCAAAGGCAGCTGGGATCAAACATCACCAGCTTGGCAGAGCTGGTCTCAGATGGTATCACAATGCACTGCATGTGGGAAAGGTTACAGGCATTCCTCAAAACCAAGGTCACACCTGCTCACAAGGCAGGAATCAGAAATAAAACATCTGGAGGCTGGTGTAGCTGAGGACAAAACAAGAAGAAAAGGAGCTGAAAGGGTGTTTTCAGACATGTGATTGAGCCTCAGAAACTAGAGTGTGCAAAAATCAACCAAACCTGCCTCATTGTCCAGTAAGTCAGTGGCTCTCTAAGGCAGGAGCTGCACAACAGAGACTGGCATCTATTAAAAAATCATAATCTGTCCAGAAATTCTTGACAAGCTCAGGAATCATCCCTGGACTGAAGAGGCTCTTCTGCAGTGTTCATAGTTCATTGAGTTGAAATGCCCAGAGTGAGTCCTTGGGAAGGGGTCTCCCACCACAGGGTGTTTGTCCCATGGGACTCCGAATGAGCCAGTGGAATTCTCCTGCCAAAGGGCTTCAGTGGCAAATTCGTTCTGTCATTTCTTTCTGCATGGAAGGGGGAAGAGAAAAGAAAGAAACAGAGACAGGCTTTAGTAGAGTGACACATCAGGCAGTTTAGTAGGTGTCCAAAAACAACCCAAGGAAGTGACTGTGGGAGTCTCAGGAAGTGTTTCTCTATTTCCCATGCTGGCCCTCCTGGGCACTGCTTCAGCAGCTGCTTCCTGGCATCATCCTTGGTCTGTGGCCCAAGATTCTTTTTGCCAGGCTTTGAGAGGAGTCCAAGGAAAGAACATTGCAAGATGCAGTCCTGCTCCTGACTCAGCCAGACAAGGCAATGCTGCTCCCATTTGCAGCTGCCTAAGGAGCTGGGACACAGACCTGACACCTCTGGGAGATGACAACAGCTCACCCAAAAGACCTGTGGTTTTGGCAAGGGATGCCTCAGTCACACTGCAATTCAAAGGAGTGCTAATAACAGAGAGCCAAAGGAAAACTCCTATGAGAGTCAACTCCATGTAGGCTAACAGACTGTTTTCTCCAGCCAGGATGGCATCACGCCAGCTGCATTAGGAAGGTGCCCAACTTTCAGCTGGTAGAAGGTGGTATTTGTCTTTGCCTTAAGGAGCTCACCTCATAACTTGCACCAAGGAGAGCCTGTGAGTCTCTCTGGCTCATCAGGTTCATGGCTTAGGAATCTGCATGTGCAAGCAGAACCCCTCACACATCCCAGAGAAAGGTTTGCACATAAAACTGTGCTCCCAAAATAGATCTGAAGTAGGGCTGGTCTGTGGAGAAGGAAGGATGCAACTGAAAAAAGGAGAACTGCCAAAGCAGGATGATACTTGAGTAACTGTGAACATCCTCCTGCAGCAGCACTGAGCCCACCCCACTAGCCCAGCACCATACACACACTGGATGGGTTGGGGTGGCCAGTGGGCTGCCAGGCCACCTGTGAGCTCCTCAGGCTGGCCCCAAATATCCAAGGCATTCACTCTGGAAATCCCCACAGCTCTGCCTTAGTGTGGAACCAGCTGGACCCCTGCAGTGCTGCTGCCCAGCACCCTGACCTGCCCTTGGCAAGGAAGCAAGCACATGGCTTCTCTCCGCCCCTTTCTTGCTTTGCTACGAGAGCAAATCCCTGCCTGTCACTAGTTGTGCCTCATTCTGTCTCATTCTTGGCTCCCAAGATTTGCTGCTAAGATGTCCGTAAGAAGCTTGACAAAAAGGAAACCAAGGCAGCAAAGGGAGGTTCAGCCAGAGGGAAGCTTAAAAACCAAGAACTTCTTAATCCCACTATCTCTGAATTTTTTCTAAGGTGCCTGGGGCTAACAGGATATTTTCTGGCTGGGGAGATGCTGGTTTTATTTTTCTTCTTACTCCTAAATCTGAAAACTGAGGTTTCTCAGTAGAAAGCCCATATCAGGAATGCTCCAACCTTAATACAGCACCCAGACCTGCTGTCAGGCTTCAGATGTGCTCCCTCCACAAGCTTGGTGGTCTTCCATAATCACATGCAAGGAACATCTGCAGCCAGGAGTCTTCTCTGTCCTGGGATGCATGTGAACTAACTCTGGCCCTCTAAATGCAATGTTAGAACAGTTGTCTGGGCCTGGGAAGCAGTCAAGAGAAACTGAGTCTCTCAAGGACAGTTCATCTCATCCCTACTGAGAGATTAATGCCTTTCCACAGACCTTGAGAACTTGAAAAACACTAATCCCTGAAGCCTTAGCCTAAAATGAAGCCACTGCCTGTCCTTGCTTAAGTTTCAAAGCAGGTGATGAATCCTTTAGGATTTAAAAACACTTTGGAGCAGAGCAGCAGCTACAGTGCAGCCCAGTGAGAAGGGGAATGAGCAAAGCAAGTCACTGGTGCTCTGCCCTGGGCTAGGGGGAAGGAATTAGCCCCAGGAAAGCAAACTGAGGTCAAGTGTAAACTGCTGAAGAGGTTGGATATTACTATTTGTGCACCTTCACAATGGCTGAAGAAGCAAAGCCAGAGCAGCATAAACCCCAGGCTCCCCACAGCACAATGAGCTGGAGCTACATCAGATTCCTGGGGGTTCAATGGGAAGCTCCCTGGGAGGTACATGAAGAAACTTTCCTATTATTGTTTTCCTTGCCTGCAGCAGACAGAAATGCTGCTGGGAGCCACTGGATCACTCCTCACCCAGACAGGCTTGAGGACTGACAGCAGGGTCAAGCTGCAGCCTCCCTGGGGTAACAGTGTGGCCAGAAGGCCCTCTTTCACTTTTTGAAAGCTGTTCATAAGCTGCAGCACAGCAACTTGGCCCTCCCTCCTGAACTCAACTTTGCACCCTGGACACAGCCATCCTTTGGTTGCAGGACACTCTGGTGCACACCTACAGCAAATTGTTGCCTGGGGGAATGTTCCCCAGGCAGTTGAGTCTGCTTGGGGCTTGGATGCCAGGCAATGGACACAGAGAGACCAGAGGGAAATGTGTCTCATTTCCTTGTAGTTTAACCCTGGTTGCATCACCCAGGAAAATCTGTTCACCTTACATCCTTCCAGACCCATAAATCATCTCATGCAGCATGTGAGTCACTGGTACTGAAGGCCTATTTAGCAACCTCAGCCTCTGCTTTGGCTATTAGGTACTAATTATTTACATTAGCAAGCATCAGTCAAAGGAGATGACACCATTATGGGTTGTATATCACTGCTAAAGGAGTTGGTCATGAGGAGCAGTGCTGAGGAAAAATAACTGAGGACAGACTGACACCGAGCTGCCATCTGCTGAAGCTGAGGGTCCTTGTGATAACACAGGTCACAATCAAATTCTAGGAAATAATTCATGTAGATGCTGCTGTCATCAAGTCTCCCTTGATTAAATCATCATCTCTCCATCCCATTCCAAGAGCAGACAGGCAGCAAATTGAGATGAATGAAAGCAGAGGAGTAAAGCACTTCACACTCAGGGCAGGGGCATCTTCCCACCTCCAGATATTCCTCACCAGGCAGCTCATGTTGGGACTTTTCTCAGCTTTCTCTGTCTGGAATGGGATCCTTTTGGTCTTCCCTGGCTTTCTGCTGCTGGATACATCCTTGTCTGCAACTCAGCCCTTATCACAGCTGCTAACTACTGGGGTTTCCCCTTTAATTCTTCTCCCCATTGCAACATGTCCTCCCTGGGTCAGCCCACACTCAGCCTTGCCCATTACACATTTGTTTCTCTTACAAAATAATGTGCATTTTCTAGTTAACGTGCTTGGGCTGTCTGTCTTTGCTCCCCACCAGTTGTTTTCAAGGACTCTCACTCTCTGCCAGGCTAATTGCTTCCCCAGAGAGGTTCCAAACAAACTTGGAAGCTCCAGCTTGGTCTCCAAGGCTGTTGTCTGGAACTGCATGTCCTACTGGGGCTTGATGTCCTGCAGCCTTGTTGTAATTCACTCTAGGATCTCAAGCAGGGACCTTAGACCACTAATAGGAAAACTGAAGACTGTGAAGAGGAGACTTGGGCTCAAATCTGACCCCTGAAAGCCAGGTGGACAAAACTATCTGGAAACAGATGTGCAAATCATGTTAGAGCTATCAAGACAGTAGAGAGGGACACTAGGTTATGAAGATACTGAAAAGCAATCCATGGGGACAGCAGCACAGGCAAAGTTTAAGAAGGGTTTTCAAAGGGTAAAGGGTTTGCTCAACATTGCTGGGAAGTTCTCTCTCAGAGCACTGATGGTTACATGGCAGAAACCACAGGTGTGCTTGTGAGCTGAAAGAGTCCAGAGCAGGTGACTGCTCAGAGTCCAGCCTAGACCTGAATCTACCAGTGCTGTGTTCAGCTCACACCTCTCATCCCCTCCACCTCCCCACCCCTGGGGGTGTCCTTACCAAAGGCTCCAGCTCCCGATGGTCAACGAGACTGAACTCCCTGATGAAGTAGTAAAAGTGCTTGTAGCAGGTGTTGACATGAGCCTCAGCACCCATGCTGATGATGCTGTCAAAGTGGTGGATGTAGACATGGACAAAGACACGGAAGAGGCGGGTGAGGATCTTAGTGCAAACTTGCTGGAACTGCTTGGGGAAGGGAACACCTGCAAACACAAGTTAGAAGGCATTTGACCATTGCCAGCAAACAACCCAGGTAGCATTTAAAATGTCACTGTTGTGCTTAACAGGTGATGCAGGATGATGAGGAGGAAGGACTTGGCTAACATCAGGAGTGAAGCTGCACTGGGGCAGTGTGCCATCTGCTGCCCACCAAATTCCTCAGCGCCCAGCTAGCAATTTCACACAGGCATGGGCTGAAAATCTGGGAAGTTCCTCTAGGAGAGAAAATTTCCCACCCAGCAGAGAAGGTCACATCTGTCCCCATGTAGCTCTAACCAGAGCAATCCAGCAGAGGATCTTTCTGCCCTCTCTCCCTGCCTTTCCCCTGCAAGCTTGTGCAGGCACAGCATAAGTCAGATTGTGTTTTCCCAGGTCCAGGAACAAAACTAAACCTCCCCCCAGCAGTAAAGGTACCTTCCCTGGTCCTCTGAATCAAAAGCATGGTTCATACTCTTTACCTTTCTCCACACACCCTGAAACATCCCTTCTGACACATCAACAGAAACAGGTGGGGTTTCTAGTTTTTTTTTTCCTGATCCCTACTTCAAACAAGTGTCATGTCAAAACAAGAAGAAATCTGCATGTCTTACTGATGCTTAAGTTGTAGCTCTACAGCTACCTAAAAGGAGGGTGTAGTGAGGTGAGTGTTGGTCTCTTCTCCCAGGTAACTAGTGATAGGACAAGAGGAAACTGGTTTAAGTTGCACCAGGGGAGGTTTAGGTTGGATAGTAGGATAGTTTTTTTACTAAGAGAGTGGTGAAGCCTTGGAACAGGCTGCCCAGGGAGGGGCTGGAATCACCATCCCTGGGGGTAGCACTTCAGGACATGGTTTAGTGGTCCTGATAACAGATGGTTGGACTTTGTGATCTTGGAGGTGATTTCAAGCCTTAATAATTCTATGACTCTATAATTCTATGTATTCATTGTACCTGTATGATGACCTCTCCTGAGTGGTCCTCCCAGGTGTTCAAGGATGGGACCCACCACACATTGCTCTATACTTTTAGCCTTGTCCTAAACAAGGACACACAATGTCATAGCCTACAGCTCCATCCTTGTTTAAAGGCATTGCTGTCACAGTGCAAACCTCAGAGGTGTGATTACAGTCAGTGTCAGCAAGCTCGGGGTAAATCTCTAAAGGAAACAGGGCTTTGAAACCCTGAACATAGTTTTGAGGAAGAAGAAAATGCAACAACTGGAATTTGTTTTCCTGAAGCTTCTTCCTCTCCGCTGAGCAAATCAATTCAAATTTGCAAAGAACAAAATAAAACCCTCCCTTCCCACGGTTGTAGCAGCCTCCTCCCTTAGCTTCTTATTAATGCAGCACATAACCTCTTAAAAATCTTCCCAAATAATCTCTGCTCAGCCGTGGCCAAACTCACACATTTCACACTGGGAAAAGCATTAGCAAATCTGTTAGCTAAAAAATAAAATAAATAATTAAAACTAAACCAGCAATTTTCTCTTTGAATCTTTTCTCATCAGCCTCACTAGGCAACTAAACTGTTTTGTTTTTGGTTTTTTTCCCCAAAAACCTCCTGGCACTTTGATTTCCCAGCAGCAGTTCCATGGCCTTCTCCTCCATGTGTGTCAAAGATACAGGATCTGTCCCTCCAACCACTGCATGGGGCATGGCTGGGATTTGGCAGAGCTGGGTTCAGTATCACAGCACTCAGAGACTTAGAGGGCAGCTGAGAGGCTTAGAGGGGAGACACCTCCAGCTCCATCCTGGGTTCACCAAAAGCAGCTCTTGCATCAGGGAAAAGGGATTTAGCATAAATCATTGAATTAGAGAGTAGTTTGGGTTGGAAGGGGCCTTTAACAGTCTTCATGACCATCAGCAACTATAGGAGATGCTGAACTATCCTATACCTAATGATGCTTGGAAAGGTATAATCAAGCTGCCAAGACCTACATGTACCCCTCTGGGTTACCCCACCACTGCTTTCACATGATCCCAGCAGCAGCTCACAGGTGAAGCTGGGCTGCTCTTCTCTGTGTCCATCACAAGGTGTCAGTGTGTGGCCATCCTCTCCAGACTGTAGGGGTGGTTGGCCACCACTAATGAACTTCCACAGGTCACTCCTCACCCTACCATATCACGACACCACCCACTATGGTCCTGTGGCTCCAGGGATCACTGGGGTCCAGCCCTGGCTCTTTCTCCCCTCACCATCATCTCCAGTGACTTGGAAAGCAACCCACAGCAGCCCCAGCAGGCACTGGCTGTGCTGGTGAGGAGCTAGAGAAATTGCCCATCCTTGTTGCCCAGAGCCAAAAGGAAAGGGCTCTCCAGTAAAAGCTGCATTTGGAGAGGTTTAGGGGTCCACCCCCCCTGCCACAGCAGCATCACCTAGATCAGGTCAACCAGAAACAGATCCAGGTGGGGTTTGAATGTCTCCAGAGAAGGAGACTCCACAACCTCCCTGGGCAGCCTGGTCCAGGCTCTGTCACTCTCACCATGAAAAAGTTTCTCCTTGTATTTCCATGGACCCTCCCATGTTCCAGCTGCACCCATTGTCCCACGACTGGATGTCCCTGAGCAGAGCCTGGCTCCATCCTCCTGACACTTGTCCTTCACATATTTATAAACATGAATGAAGTTACCCCTCAGTCTCCTCTTCAAGCTCTAGAGCCCCAGCTCCCTCAGCCTCTCCTCAGCAGGGAGATGTTCACTCCATCATCTCTTTGGCTCTGGACTGGACTCTCTCAAGCAGTTCCTTGTCCTGCCTGAACAGAAGGTTCCAGAACTGGACACAATATTCCAGATGCAGCCTCACCAGGGCACAGTAGAAGGGAAGGAGAACCTCTCTTGGGTTTTTTTGCTTGAAAACCCCAAGACATGATTTAATGCTCCAAGAAATCTGTTTTCTCCCATTCTGTGCTGATTGCTTCAAAACATAAGGAAACCATCTGGGATCATGTGTAAAAGGAAATGAAACTGAGAGGTAACAAAGTGCCTGCACTTACGGGAAGGGACTATGAAGTTTTTGGATCTCTCCTGCCATCTCTCCCGTCCCCAACCCTCACACTCTGGCCAATTTAGTTTTTTCATGATGAATCAGTACTGGGAAGCTCTTTTGCTTCTTGGCAATTGTATTTTTCTCCTCAGCAAAAGTAGCAATTCGATGAATTACAAGATGAATTACTGTTGTTATTTCTCAATTCCATTTTGGCCACCGTGGTGTTTGGTGATTCATTTTTTTCCTAAAAATAAGTCTTTAAAGGTCCATTGAAAACCCACTGCAAGGTGGCAGCTGCAAGCTGGTGTGTTCTTAATTCGGGAAGCAAACAGCCAGAAAAAAAATTAAAGACAAATAATTTTAAAAATAGCCAGTTGAGAGAACAGCAATAATTAGCTGAATTCTGAACATTTTTCTCCTGTTATGGGGGAGAAAATCTCGGCGAATTTCACACCAAGTTTCCTCTGCTTTTTATCATTGTTTTGGGACCAGGAGTGAATGGCAGAGCTTGAGTTTTGAAAGCTTTCCAAGAACTGTTCCAAAACCTCTCGTAAGACTCTTCCCAGCTGCAGGCACAGTTGGCAGAGCCCGGGGGGTGTTCCCAGCACTGGCTCTGCTCCAAACACCCTGGCTGGAAAACAGAGGAGCTGCAGCAGCTGCCGTGGTGCTGATGTGGGACTCCTGGCCTTGTGCAACAGCAGCCTGATGCTGGGCTGACTGGTGCAGATGCAGCTGACTGCCAGGGGTGCAGCAAACCCCATCCACCCAACCCTCCTCCCTGCCCAGCAGCAGCTCCCTAAAAACCAAGTGCCACGGGGCAGAAGGATTATTGGGAGGAGCTGGTGTTTTCCAGGTGGTAATTTATTCAAGTAGCCTCTCACTGAAGAAATCTGATAACAGTTCTACCAGCTGGTAAAAATACACCCGTAGAATCATTTCTTCTTCTGCCTGCATACTTATTCTTCACTGAAATCTAATTTTCAGGACAGCTATGTTGGTTGGAAGAGTGGAAACAGAGCACTAACTAGCCCATGCAAACTGTTACAGGTCATCTGGGAAAGCTGCTGCTGCTGCTGTAGGTTTACAGCAACCAGGCTGGCAAAGCTCACCCTGTGCAGGAACTGGTCTCATCTCAAACAGCAGATAAACAGGTTCTGTGCACCATTAAAAGCAGGGACACAGCTGAGGATTTATTCTCTGTTCCCTCCAGCCAGAGAAGAGAGTTCCCTGCTCCAGAGGAAGGAATACACAGCAAAGCCTTTAAGTGGGACAAAGTCCTGCAGGTGGGTTTTCCTGTGGATGGGGAAGATGCAGCATCTCCCCCCTGGCCCTTGCTGGGGCAGACACATGCTGAAGGACCAGAGGCTTTAGTGGTGCAAATCAGCCCAGCTCTGCTCTGGTCACTGGAGTTGACCAGAGTTACTCTAGCTAACTACATCCTCCATGGTGCTAAAGGACCTTGTGAGGGGTGGACCCTCAAACCAGTGGATTTTCCCTGCTCATTTCCAGCTGAGCTTCTCAGCCCAGGATGAAGGATTTCTCCCCTCTCAGCCATGAGGTACCTCTCCTTTAATTATCAGGACAGCCACGAGCAAGCCCCTCTGAATCATGTGCCACTTCAGGCTTTGTAGCTGTTGGATGGAGAAGGGTGCTGAGGGCAGCCTCAGGCAACAGGAGCAAGTTTAGGGAACAATTTTCTAGAAGGAAAAAAAAAACCTCCAAAACAAATCCAAAGAAAAGTCTGTTTTTTCTGCAGTCAGGTGGCCTTAGCCAGGGAAATCTTTGTGCTGAGGAAATTTTATTGCACTTGGCAAAGAGAGCTCGGGAGGGAAAGCTGAGATGCACACAGCTCAGGAAACACTCCCTGAGACAGTGGTCAGCTGTGCTGCTGGACACCCCTGAGGAGTGGAACAATGCTAAACCCCATCTCTGCTGCTAATGTTGAAGAGTTTCACCATGACATTTACCATTTCCCCCCCAACACCTCATCCTTTCCCCTTCTTAAAACAGCTCACACCTCCCCTGTGTCCTCTCAGTGTCTTATTTCCCTTGTCCTGGATCTTTTCTCCAGGGGCTGGCCCTTTAGGAATGAGGCTGAGCATCTTCATTTGCTCACCCTGCCACTGTCCCCAAGCCCCACACCCCTCCTTGCTGCGTGTCCTCCAGCCTCCCTCCTCCTGTCACCCGGACCTGACATTTCCCTTTGGACAAACAGCTCCATCTTCTGAAATGCCAGAGCTGCTGAGCAGTGACCCAGCACGAGAGGCAGACCAGTGAAAGGCAGATAATTGGGGACACACTGACGACAAAGTGTCACCATCTCCCTCCTCCCCCCACCTCCCTTCGCGTGTTTTGAAGCGTGACATTGGGCTCGGTTCCCTTTCACACGCCTGAGGTCACAACCACAAGACACACCAGCAAGGGGGACTGAAGTCACCTGGGGACACAAGTGTCTCTGCAATGAAGGGGCTGGAGAGAGGGACCCCAGGAATGGTTTTGAAAGATAAAAAAAAAAAAAAAGGACTTGCCCCATGACCACCTGCAGATCTCATCTTCTCCCAGATCTCAGCCAGAGCTGCCCCAAACTAAAATGAAAGGAGAAGTGGAAGCCAGAGGCACCAGTTTCCCTCTCTGTGTTGGGATTTATTACACCTTGGAGGGGGAAGTGCCAGAAATGGGGTGAAAACCAGCAGGGATATGACTGTGCTTGGCTTCTGCACCTCAGAAGGAGATGTGGGAGAGCAGAAGGTGCTGTGATGCCACCATCCCTCTGTGGCTGGCTGTGTTCTGCAGTCACTAAACTCCCTGTAGCCCTGACACCCTAGAGCAGCTTTCAAGCAGCATCACACCCTAAATCCCACCCTAAAGGCTTGAAATTGGAGCAGGGCTCTCTCCTCTCGGGCTGAAGGAAAAACAGAATAAATCCACAGCTGTGTCCCTGCTTTTAATG
>VYZU01012214.1:21819-35458 GCA_013401355.1 Ceyx cyanopectus
CACTCCTCACTAATTGGCCCTGTGCTGTCATCTCTGTAGTGCCTGTTACTTTTGCCTTTTATGCAGAGCCCCAGGTAAGTGCTGCACAGCTGGACCCATTGACTTTTACCTTTGCTGTACCAATGGCTAAGAAATTAAAGTGAATTTATGATAGAGCAGAAAACATAGATAGAGCAGAGGTATATTTTCAAAGAAACTCAGTAACCAGTGTATAATGGCTTTTGTAAGTAGTATTGATTTTGAGAATGAATCACAGCATCATTAGAATTTTGAGGTAGGAGATAAGTGATTATTTACTGGTGTTATGTAACAGATGGATGAATAATTTATTAGGATGTACTGATTAGCTCATAACTGTAAACTCTCTGACACTGAGCTTTCCTTATGTAACATAAAATTGCATCAAAACAGCAAAACCAGGAAGGTTGGAAGAACCAGCCTGTAACACCTAAACAGTGTTAAAAACAATGCGCTGATATTGATGAGGCTTCCTTCAAACAGGACATGAATGGTGCTGCCTCAGCCTGCTCAGGCAGTTTTCAATGAATACAGTCCATGACTTGTCTGCTTCAGAAATGGAGGATGTTCTACAGTGTCACCAGTAACAGGATTTCTCTAAGCAGTTTTGTGTGTAATGTGTGATAATGTGGTTGGACTCCATGATCTAGGAGGTCCTTTCCAAGCATATTTATTCAGTGATTCTGTGGTAGTTAGCACCTGGCCTGCTTACAGCCACTGAGCTTGGCACACTTCACCCATCCAGCCATAGAGGATGTTCTACAGTGTCACCAGTAACAGGATTTCTCTAAGCAGTTTTGTGTGTAATGTGTGATAATGTGGTTGGACTCCATGATCTAGGAGGTCCTTTCCAAGCATATTTATTCAGTGATTCTGTGGTAGTTAGCACCTGGCCTGCTTACAGCCACTGAGCTTGGCACACTTCACCCATCCAGCCATATCCTCGACCTTCTGTGCTGTAACATACTGCTCATCTATCACACAGGACAAAGAAGCAGTGGTATCTACTCCTGAAAGGTACATTTACTCACATCTCTCCTCGGAAAGGTGCCCAGCAGCTTGTACTCCTCCCAGGGATATCCCTTGGAAGCTACAAAATCAAAGACAACCTGGAGCTTGCTGCTGGCCAGGAACCGGCGCTCGAAGAACTCTCCGCTGGGTGTCCGAATGCGCAGCTTGCTGACGGACTCGGTGCTCTCCTCCTTCGGTTCAGGAGGCAAAGACTGTTCCAGAGACAGCCTGATAGCCTGAGGAAGGAAAAATCACCTTATAAGTTGCAATGCTAGCAACAGAAGCAAAGGAATAAAAAAGGATTTCTTTCTGTTCCTTCTAGAACTTCAAGATGTGCCACAGTGCTCCAGAGCCATAGCTGTGCTTTATATCTCAATGAAAAAAATCATTTTTATTCATTCTTTAATAACAGCCCACCAGACAACTAATTAAAATAAATCCTTCTTTATAACACATATTATTAGGTCTACAGTTAATGCACAATGGGGATAAGTAATTTAATCATTTGGCAGAAAGTCTTGGAAAAAATTTGAATGAGGGAATAATTGCCATGCCCAATTGCCTCCATAAAGCATATAAATTAAAAGGCAGTAAAAGTATTTCTTTAAATGCACTTATCAAATTGTTTTTCCCTTTTACAGAGTAATTGACCATTTGCAGTAAAGACAAGATCCTTAGTGGCAGTTCTGAGTGGAAAGAAAAATATGCAGATTTACTAGAAATAAATTAAAACACATTAAAAGCCACAATTAAAAATGTCATGAAGGTACATTAGATACATTCATATGGAAGTGGAAATGGTCAAAGAAGAAAACTGGGAGAACAGATATGGAAGCTGAATGATGTCAAGTAAGCAATTATTATTATTTGCAGGAAGATGGTTCCAAGCACAGGAAGGCACCTTTTCTGGAACAACTGCATGACATCAGCCCCAGCATTGCAATACATTACAAACTGTATGATTGCCTTTCTGCTAACACTGTGTATAATGCTGGTGGCAAGGGCAGGAGCCCTTCCATGAATGGAAGTAGCAGCATGGTCACACTGCCTCCCCCAAAACACACCAAAAGGACAACTCTCAGAACCGAAGAGGCAGTGAGGCAGGGATCTACTCAGATTTTCAAGGAATTCCAACATACACAGTTGCTATTTGTGCCTTTGAAAACCTCCCCAAGGTCATTTAGTAACAGAAACTGATGGAGGGTGATTGCATTGAAGAGGAAACACTGGGCAGAATCAAGATTATGAAGGCTTTTAAACAGACTACTTCTTACTCACGAACCTCTGAGCAAATTATATCTCAGTATAAATATTTATACATAGAACTTGAGTTCATTTTTGCTCATCTACTATGAGATTATATTTTAAATAGATTCTATTTTAATTTTCTCTCTCTCCGTTCTCAACCACCTGCTTACTATCTTTCTGTTTTGACATTTCCCCACACAGTATAACAACAGATGCTACATTATTTACTGAACCCAATCAATTATATTATAGAAAAATAAACAACAGTAGCTCATTAGAGCTCTCTTCTTTGTGCAAAGAGTGCGTTGCTCCCCAAAGTAACTAGTCTCCAAGGCTTCAATATAAAATGGCAATTTACAATGGATATTCTGTACCAGCAAACCAAGTCAGAAAACAATCATGTGATGGATCACATTAAAAACTCTTGGACCTGAACAAGCAATTTCAGTTTGTTGATAAAAAGATGTTCAGTATGTGAATAGCTCAATAGTCAGATTTTAAACATACGAACCGAACATAAACCCACTTCTGTAAGTAAACACTGTTGCAGAACAATTCAGTATAAGTAATCTGTATTGAAAATGGGGAGTGTTAGTAAACATTATTGTTAAAATCCCTTTTGTTCTACTAAGCAAACAGATCCTATTATTTTCATTACTGCGCTCTACATTAAAACAGGGAGGCCTAGGTATATTTTGATAACATAGACCAGTCTTGCAGCCTCTGCATTAGAAAACCATTTCCAAAAGGCCAAGCTATCAGAAAAGGTTCAGGAGCAGATATAATAAAGCAGAATTAATTATTGTTTCTATGCATGCAAAATTACATTTTAAAAAAAATAAAAGAAAACGTACTTCCTTCTGGAATCTGAGTGTGAGCTGATTGCTCAGCATCTGTTACTGCTACAGTGCTGGGCTGTGTTCCACTGCCATGGACCACATGGAATCTCCCCTCACAATTCCTCTTGACACTACTGTCCCATTTTGTGCACTGCTCCTTCAGCTGTATTTTAGCTTCCATTCTTGGCTTATGTTAACAACAGGAACTAAGTAAGTCAACAGACACTGCAGGATAAGAAATAAGTGGACTGCATCTTATCCCAAACCACTCAACACTACTGTTTGGACTGAATTTAGCATTTACAACACAGTACTCTTTAAAAGGTTCTTGAATGCTTAAATGGTTTGGGTTTCTTAAGGCAATTATCTTGGCAAAAAATATATATGCAAATTCATTGCTCATACGGTTTGTTTATTGGGTTTGTCTCAGGGAATAATAAATGTGTTCATAGCCAACTTTTTTTGCAGTTGTATAATGCAATTTTTTCATACATCAGCAAAGTACACAGACCGAAATGTCAAGTATACATTTAAGTCACGTGTGGGGGGGAGATAAGCAAGGCTGGGATTTATCAGAATTCTATGAGTTCCAAGGACTAAGTGGAGAATTAAATGAGAATATAATTTCAAATTTCAAACCCCCATAATCCATGATAGTGAAAGCAAACAAGTTATAATAAGTCCACCAGAAATACTGGAACTCTGAGATTTCATATAAATTAATTATTAAAAAAATATAAATATATTTGATATAATACTGGAAACATACTCAGCAAATATCTATTTGATAGGGATGCTGCTATGACTTGGCTATTTTACCTGTCCTTTGAAATGTGGTGGTACTTCAGGGGAAGAAATGTGGCTGTACTGCAACCTTTCTACCATAGTCTGTTATTTGCCAGGAAGTGAAAAAGAGGGAGTCACTGATATAAATACATTTGTGTACCTGCTGCTTTGTGTAAATTCCTACATGGACACACAGCTAGGAAAGGATGTAGCCTAGATCCTGAAAGAGGCTGCAGGAGCCATCTCTGACAGGCACTGGGACCCTCAGAATCTACAAAAATGAATCTACAAAATAACAGTTTGAGGAACAGTACTCTTCACAGCACACAGTTTCTATTTTCTTATATAGTCCTGGAGACATGAAGTGTTAGCCTAAACACAATTTTCATTCTAAGAAAGACTCTGCAGAATACTGTTTATGTACCATAAATCCAGTTTTCTAGATTTCCTCCCCACCCAAAAAAAGTGTTTTGTCTCCCAAATTACATTTGGCAACTTGTTTGATCAGAATTGCAGCGAGGCTTTGTTCTACTTCCTGGAAGAAATGAAAGGACTCCATGGTGTTAAAATTTTAAGGAGTGCCTGCAGAAATAAGGTTAGAGTCCCAAAGATTCCACCATTTGTGAAGCTCATTTCATGGATCTCCTGTTAGCAGGCCTAATATCCAGTTGTAATTCACACCCAGTGATGTAATCATGACCCACATGATAGAACAGAAAAGCCACTAAACAATTTAGCTGAGCTATAGTTTATATATACAGTAAGAATATATGTATTTTTTAAAAATTATGTCTGACTTTGAGTGAAAGTTGCAATGTGTGTTGAATGAAAGTTGCAATGTCCACAAGCCTGATGAAACCAAAAAGCAGTTAGAAAAGGTAAAACATCCCACCTCACGTTCTTCCTCCTGTTCTTTCCGAATTTGCTCCAAGCGAAACTGCTCTGCCATTTCTCTCTCTTGAGCTTCCCTCTGGCAAACACAAACAGCAATCACATGCCTATCACCTTACTTTCCACAGCCATGGTTAATGATATGCATTAGCTATAGAAAAGCAAAGAAACTTATCAACTCTTCTGTATAAATTAATAAAAGAAACTGGATATTTATTAAATGAACTTTTTCTGTCATTTCTTTCCCAACTTCTATTTCTCAAGCAAGGCCAGGCCAACTGCTTTCCAGTTCACTCCTAGCACCACTTTATAAGCACAGAAGGCAATATTGGCTCCTACAGCAACCATCTCAAGAACAGAACTAAATGCAGGCATTTCTCTGCACTGGAGAGACTCCCACCCTGAGATTCTGGCCATCATTTTACCCTGCACACACCTTTGCCCTGTCAGCCTCCAGTGATATGCGGTATGCTTCATCCTGCTCCCTTTTCACATTTTCTCTGGCTTCACGTTCATCCTAGAGAAAAACAAAACAGAGAAGAGGAGAAGAGAAATCAGCAAACAGTGGACCAATACAATCTATAGCTTTATGATCACCAGCACTCTTTAACCCCAGTGACTTCAAAATATTTGGTTGCCTTACTCATCTAACTACTGCAATGAGAAACGAGTTCAGAAATGCCTCAAGGGCGACCTTGGCTTTAAAAATGACAACTTACCTAAAGCTCCATTTCATTGCCATGGAATGGATTGGTGTGCCCAAGCCCTGGCCTGAGGGTTGGCTCTGGCACCAAGGCTCTCTGCCCTGCCATCTTCATCAGGGCTGTGGTTTGTGCAGCCTCCTCCTGCACCAGCCACAGGGGGAGGTGGGCACTGGAGGGGTATATGGAGGCTGGTGCTGGGGAGGTTCAATCCTACAGCCAATGATTTAGACAGTCTTGTAATAGGGAAGGGGACAGGCTGTGGTATAAAAGAAATCCAAGGATGGATTTTAATTTGCTCTGCTCAGTGGCCAAGGTTTTGTACTAAGATAGCAGGTCTGATCCCAGGCCCTTCCTAGGTCAAAAAGCCCTCAGCAGGATACATCTGGGGTCATCCAGAGGCCTCAGATCACAGTGCTGAATATTATACAAAGATGGGAAGTATCAAGTCCTGCTCTGAAGCATCTCATGGACAGATGCAGGCAGACAAGAAACATGAGGTTACTACGCCAACTTCAAGCCAACAAACCTGGCAAAGTATCTTATTAAAGATCACAGCACAGAGAAATAAAGGTTTGCTAAAAGTACACAAATGAGAAAGCAAGGCATCACCCACACGGTGCAGGATCAAGAAGTGGATATCCCCAAAAGCTGAAATAACTGCACTGGGGTGATGTCTGATAAAGCAAAGTGTACAATCGATAGCTTCATACTCTGCCTCTGGAGCCAGAGACAGCATCTGCTCCCCTGTGCTTACTCCTCTTACATCTTATAATCCTCCCAGAGCCCTGCAAAGGCTGCACTGGTCTCTACAAAAATCAGTAAGATTTAGCTGTGAGACTGCTGGTGGGCTCAGCACAGTCACCTGTAGTTACCAGTAACATAGCACTTGCACCAGGGCACTCTGTACCCTGCATTTAATAGAAATTAGTCAACTACCTACTGCTTCTTGAAGAATTCTTTTAATTTAACCATTCATCTGCAAGCTTTATTCCACATAAAGGAATTATTTTGTTAAGTGATTTATTTTCTCCCCAGAACTTCACTGTTTGGCAAAACCTCAATTCTACATGGGAGAAGCATATGTTAACTGTTGTTACCACCTCACACAAACATGCCAAGATGATCCTCAAACAAAACTCTAACATATTAGTGGTTAAAAAGCTCTGAAGTAGCATGTGGCCACAAGAGGAAAGGGCAAATTGCAGGAAAAGTTATACATCCAGCTGGAAAGCAATAAGTTCTTCTTAGAGGAAACTCTTCTTCCTTATAGAAACAGGACCCAATTATGTAGAAATTACTCTACAATCAGTGTGTCTTAAATTTCACTTACAGAATATAAAGAAACCATCACTTTGTTCAGAAGAACTAAGAAATTAGTAGAAGTAATTCTTGCAAAATGTAAAAAGGACAAAAATCATCAAATACCTCATTCCTCTTCCTGGCTTCTCTGGACTGTGATAAACTATGCTCATGGAATACCCTCAAAAATTAACCCAAACCTGATGGTAGAAACTACCCTACATCAATACGCCATTTCTGAGAAGAAGGGGTTGAAATAATTAAAAGGATTAGAAGATGACTTCAGGTAATCTGTGAGAGAGGACAAGTGTTTAAAAACTATTAAGAATTATTTCAGAGAACACCTTATTTAATGCTCATGTTTTGCAACTTCATATATCACACCTCACTTAACACACTAACTGAATTTCAAAGATTACACAAGTCCAGTAATGCTCAAAAGAAAACAGAGCTATAAGAAACTGAATACTGCCTTTTCTTTTACATTTAAGAAACCACCCAGAAAAGTCCAGGAAGTTATTAGAAGTTACATGTGTTGAACACAGGATTCATTTGCTGACAGAGAGCTTCTCTGAAGCATTTTTTAAATAGGTCTAAATTATATAATCTGAATAATAACTGCAAAAAATATTGACACTATAGATTCTACAACTGGAATCTAAACATGAATTCCAGGCATTTAAAAAAAAATAAATTCTTTTCTCCCTATTCATCACAGTTATCATCATCCTGGAAGTGGATTATGAAAGAGATGTCAGAAATGTGAAGAATTACTACGCATGACTGCTTGGTCGAGCCACATCTAAAAGTAAATGACCATTCCATCGAGCTTTACATCACATTGAGACAATGCTCCTCTTACTGAAACAGATGTAAAACCAAATCTGGAATCCAGATTTCTTTAGGTAAGAAGCAGATGTAACCCTATGAAATGTCTCTGTACCTCCTGTGTTTCATTAATACCACTCACACTCAATAGGAACCATCTTCTATATGGAGGTGATGGCAAAACTGCCATAGTCCCTGGCTCAGAGTTACACCTTGGACAAATTTTGAACATCAGATAAAGCAATTCTCCCTTTCTGTAATGCAGTTTGCTATTTTAGTCATCTCTTCCTCCAGAAGAAACACAAAAAGTACATGTATGACTCAAGTTCACCAGAAAGCAACCACAGAAAATTCATAATGGTAAGGATGATCTGATGACAATGTTTTGCAGATTATCTTTCATTGCACTAGCAAAGAACACACAAAGCAAAATAGAATGCTCAGCATTACTAATTAATTTTAAAAGTCTTGTTATCCATCAAAAAAATTTGAGATAGCTGACAATTTTCCTGCTGACACACACATTATAAAGTATTGACTAACAGTAAATGTATCTCCATAACACTTCTGCAATGAAGGCAAAATTGCCATCTTTCTTTTTCATGAAACCAAGGTGAGAACAGAGAATGGCTAATGCTGGGCCACTTAAAATGCCTTCATCAGAAACAAGGGGTTACACAGCATGTCTGAATTCCAAGCAGCAACTGAAGGCTGGTGTCAGTGCAAATCATCCACATCCCAGGGGTTTGGGGCATGAGATGAGGAGACAACTCTCCTCTGCTCCTTAAAGGGAAAAAGTCAGAGATCTCAGCCTTCCCATTTTAACAATGCAATGAAAGGGAGGACACATTCATCCAGTGGAAAGTTGATACTTAAAACCCAAAATAAAACACATTTTTCTACAAAAGACATTCTTCAGCTATGAGTTTTCTCTGCTATAATGTGTATTACAGATAAAAAGTCAAAAGAAAATATTAAACACTTATATTTGTGAGATAGTTACAGTGGATAAGAAAAAATATTTTCTTGAGTAATATCCAGAGCTACAAGATGAAGAAAAACTAAAACTTAAGAAGAAATTTAGTGTAACTCCAATAATTATTCCTTAAACCATTTCTTGATGTTACCCCTGAAGCACCTCGTAGCAGACATTTACAGCTACAGGATGATGGAAAAGGGGGATTCCTGATTACATGTAGGACAGCAGTGCTCAGAGTGTACGTACAAATGCTTCTGCAGATTCTACAGGGGGAAAAATACACATTTTGGAAGGGATATTTAGCTGGAAAAGTCAGCACTGGTCCTTCTGGGCTTTTATTAATTGATTGCTGTTTCTGAAGTTAGGATTTAATTATTTAACCCTAGGAATTGTCTTTGCACCTGGTCTGTGTCCAGGAGACACATTACACTTGATTCCCCATCACACTTTGGGATCAGTATTACTGTGAAATAAAACCAGATGAGACAGGACTTGAGAAGATAACCATGAAGAAGACACTTCTCAGAGCATCAGTGAATAAATGGCTGTTACAAGAAAGAAAAAAGAAAAAAAAAGAATGCCTTTACAAATGCTGAATGCTTATCTCATTTCACTCAACCACTCCTGAAATTAAAATCTGTAAGTGCTTAAGGCTACTCATGGGAGCGTTAAAGAGAAACACCCCTTTGTCCAAACAAACCAGTGAGAGAAAGGCATTAATTTGACTCACTCAGATGACAGACTTGCACATTGTATAACTTAAACATACATGGTGGGGACTATATGGAAGGAAAAAGTGTACACGCACCACGTTAAGCACGTGAGAACCATGAAGACAAAGCAAACAGATGTTTCTGTGGTGGCAAAACCACAGGGAGGGAGGCAAGACAGGGCAGGGCAAGGGGGCAGAAGAATGCAGGCCCACCAGAGGATCCTGCCTGTCTGTAGCCAAGGCTGAAAGCCCAGCTCCAGATACTGAACTTTGAGAATTACCTCAAGTGACAAGAAAAAAGAACAAACCCAAACCCTTCAGTGACTTTCCACAGGAAACAAGCCAGCCAGTCTTGCTACAACATTTCCCACAGGGAGAGCTGCTGTTTATTAAGAGAAACTAAATTACTATCCAGTGACTGGTGTCATTGACACACAAAGCCAAAAAGCCACCAGAAAGAGAGATATTTGCATTTTATCTTCTGTCTTTCTGCTGTCACTACCTTGCATTTTGTCACAGCTCCAAAAGTCCAGGAGTTCCCAAAGGCAACACTTGTAGCTGCTGGTGTGTCAGTGCAGCAAAGTGCACAATGGCAAATCCATTGTATTACAAACATAGAACTGGAAAATGCAAATTTTGATTACTGTAGTTTAATTAGTTATAACTAGTAATAATGAGTAAATGTGCTAATTGGATTTTTTTTTTGGAGGGGTTAAACCACAAGCTTTGTTAGAGGGCTGTCGTCACCAAAATGCTTTAGTGCTTTGGAATATAATGAATTCCATGTATTTATTCTCATAATCTCCTGTTGTGCAAAAATTCTATACCTGATACACATGACAGTGTTAGATGGAACACAGATTATCAAAGGTATTCAAATGCCTAATTTCTACTGATTTTAATATGAGCTTCAGTGCCTGAACAGAAATTAGAAGGGTCTTCTGCATGGCTGATGGAAGCATTTAGGTCACCCTGGAGAGCACAACTTCAGATAAGGAATGGAGAGAAGCAACTTATCTGAAGGAGGAAAATACAAACAGACCACAGATGGGGAGAAAAAGCATTAGGACCCATCCCTCTTTATCTTCCTTTGTGGCTGAGAGATATATCTTTGGAACAAGAAAAGGAAAAGGTGTTGGAAGCTAAAACTCTTAAATTATCATATTAAAAGAAAAAAAAGAAAAAAAAAGAAAAAAAAAAAAAGAAAAAAAAAAAGGAAGGAATTCCCTTACATTTGACAGCAGTGAGGCAGAAGAGTAGGAAGACATGGTGATACCAGGCTTCTAACTGCAAAGTTATGAAAATAACACTCTGCCAGGAAACCCCATATAACACAGGGTAGTGCTGGGATGGACACACAAGCATACTCTTACAAATTGCTGTGGCAGGGAAAAAAAGGTGAATTTATGCTGCTTTTCTGGAGTTTTTGCTTTCTTTTACACATTTTTTTTAATCCCTATCCAGATATCAGTCAGGAAGGACCTATATTTTCCTCATGCTGTAGCAGGATCTAGGAAGAAGAGATGTCACCTGAGGTCAGACAGCAAAGATGGTGACTCTGATGTCAAGGAAAAGTTAAAAATGACAAAAATCAGGCGAGCACAGAATTACAAAGTTAGGCAACCATGAAGGTCTCTTTGGTGACCACGGTGACTAGAACAAAAGGTCCCCAAGACCTGAACACTGCAGTTAGTGTCTAGTTAACTGTTGGTAGCAATAGGTCTGAGCAATGTTTTTATAAGGTTTGGGTAGAAATTGTAACAGAATTCAAGGTTGATCAAAGACTGAGCAATGGATGGTGGAATCAGATCTAACCTTTAGTTACATTAAGATGATTATAATACTAAAACCCATACCTCTAGGAGGGATTTTACATGTTAATGTAGGACCACCTTAACTTAATGAGCTGGACAGGAGTCAAGATATGCACAACTGAATTTCTGTCATATTATAGCTGGTAACCAATTGGGTATAGTGGCACAATTTTTCCTTAGTTACTTCTATTGTATGCAAGACCTTCTGTGATTCCTGAGGGGTGTGCTTGCTTTGCAAATTATCACCTAGCACCCTGTTCTGCACAGAACTGGAATAAAACAAGTATCTCAACTCCACGTTGATTGGTTTTCTGCATACTGGCTAAAGAACCCAGACTGGGGACAACATCTCTGCAGGTTTCATTTTTCTACAGCTTATCTTCCACCAGAGTCTGTTCACAACAGTTCAAAAATTCTGAAGTATCTCTTTCAGACTGAAGAAAACAGTATCAGCAGACATAGTTGCAAGTGAATTGAAGTTTTTAATTGGTATTTGTAAAAACAAGAAGGTTTTTGAAGCAACTGTGGGTATTACAGTTCCACCTTGAAGTCCAATCCAAGAGCAGGAGCACTAGGGTTGCATAACAACAAAAACAAACAGGACGAGAGACCTACTGTTACTTAAATGTGGACAAGTTGGACCAGCTGTGTAACAGTCAATGCTTCTACAGTAATAAATGTTGACAGCAAAAATAAAAAGAATGCATTACTGAGACATCATCAAATGAGCTCTGTCATTACATGGAAACTCCACCCTGTATAAGCTTGTCAAAAAGTGTTACTGTAATCCTTTGAGAAGCCTCCTCCTCAGGCAATGGAGAAAAAATGTTCAGGATCAGCCCCAAACAGGTGTGTTGTGCTGCAATGCCAGGATTTAATCACGTATCTCTTCACATCAATCTCACAAAGGAACTAACTCGGATCTATTTGGGCCCATCACACCATGCTGAGATGATTATTTAACTACCCAATTAAAGTATGCAAGCTAACAGAGTGTTGAAAAAGGGGCATTCCAGGGCACACAGTATTTTACAATTATTATTTGTTTTTCTATGGCCAGCACCAGGCACTGATGCTTAAGAGGAACTGATACTACATGCTCTTTGCAAAGTCAGTCCCCAAAAAATCTCAGTTCACACCTTGATCAACAGTGGCAGAGGCTGGTTGTGTCCACTCTGTCACTCACAGGACAGATTCCTTGATGCCATTTATTTCCTCTTTGCAAAAATCCCCAATCCCCTCAGCAGCAGCTGAGGTATTAACATTTGTAGTGTGGGTCAGAAAAGGAAACTACGTCCATCAGCTATATGAAATCCTTAGTGTGGCCTGAGAGTAATTCTGCATATGCAGCCTAAGGCTGGACTGCAGTCCACAGACCTGACTGCACTGACAATGGTGGGTCCATACCCTGGCCAACTAGCCCTGCTGCCACTGAACTCACCAGTTAATTATCCATTGGCCACTTCTGATCAGGAGCACAACATCAGTGCACTGTTGATCATGTCTTATTATTTGTGGCTTGTTATTATGGCAATTTAAGTAGCAAAACCAGACAGCATGACAGCTAGACCACATATCCACAATGGTTCATCAACAGTGTGGTCCAAGAGAAGAGGTTCCCAAAATCTCATCTGCTGCACACAGCTGACAGGCAGCAAGCAACAAGCCCAAGGGTTCACAATGGATGCAGAAGCCTTGGAGTGTCAGGGGAAAGAATGGGACAGCAGCCTGAGCTCCCTTGGAGAAAGCTTAGGAGAGAAATGGGTGCCTAAATCACACACCACTCACTTTATGTTAAGACAAGTATGTTGGATCACTGTGAGTACACACATGCATCTCACTGTTTCCACTGTATTTCTTTGGAAATATGCAATAAAAAGTGTAACCAAATACAATATGCATACCTAAAAATTAGATCTGGTTGATGGCTAAATGATGGTATTTTATCACTTGGCATTATAGGAATATGCCCCAGATTTGCCCGAGTCAAAACTGACGAGGTACAACAGTAAACTCTGCTAATACAGGAATACAAAAAAGCACAGGATTTAGCTAATGATACTATTATCACCAGCTAATGAAGTGAGGTTAAGTCAGTGCTGCTGTCCCAGGCAGCCCACAGACAGCATCAGTCAGTAGCTGGCTGTAAAGCACAGTCTGAACAGCTACAGCCAGCTCACAGTGAACACCTTTCCCAGCAGCTGGCAGTGGCAATGGCCATCCTGTACTGAAATAACCATCAGAGGGCACTGCAAAACACACAGTGCTGAACAGTGTTGTGCAAGAGCTGCCTTGGAAGCTTTCAAGTGCATGCAAGTTAAAAACCCAAGGTGGAGAAGTTCAGCTGCAAGAACACAGTTTCATGCTGTTATTTACAAGTGGTTCCAATGCTATTTCTCTCTCACACAGTTCTGTTTATAGCAAAGCTATAGAGATGACTTCTCTTTTAAAAACACAAAGGAGCTTTCTGCTTATATTCTTGTGGTTTATGATGACTTACTGTTGTTATT
>VYZU01012215.1:0-14580 GCA_013401355.1 Ceyx cyanopectus
TCTAGGAGCTGGTGTGAGATCTTCGGCAGAAAACGTTCTAATAGGGAGATTATTCCTTGTTGCCCCTGCGCAGAGCCGCCCCTCGGTGCTGTGGCCCTGCCCCACGGCAGAGGCGGGGGGGGGGGGGGCGGGGGTTTCACATCGCGGTAGCGAATAGCGCCGGGAGGCGGCTCCTCGGCACTCTGAGGCAGGCGAAGGCGGAGGGGAGTCCTCCGAGCGGCCGTCAGTTACCACCAGAGCCAAGGCAGGGGCATCCCCATCGGACGCATCCCCTCTGAGAGACGACACGTCACACGTATCTGAGACTGGTATAGCCCCCCCGCCGCCCGAGTTGTACTCCTGTAGCAGAAAACACAGTGTCCGCCAAGTGGTGAGCAATCTGGAAGTCGCCGCTTCTCCGTCGGCATATCCGAGCGCAAGGCTTTTACTGAGTTCACTCCAGTGTCCTAAAAACAGAGCGGTGTCGGCACTCAGGGAGGGGCTGTGCAGAGCAGCCCCATCTAACAGCTCCCAGAGTGAGGACACAGAAATGGAAGATTTCATAAGTTTCAAAACGCCCAGCCAGGCAGTGAAAACCTTCTCGGCTTCTGAACCGGAGTGCTCCATACTGTCCGCTCCGACCGACAGCCCGGGTCGGGAGGGGAAGGGCGGGCACCGGGCACCTGCAGAGACCGCGGCTCCACGGCGGGGATCACCAGATGTCGTTTATCTGCCGGTTGCTGGAGAAAGAGAGAGAGCGACGCAGAGACGATTTTCTTCACCAAGATGCCAAGAAGCCTTTATTTATTAATTTACAGCTCTTTTTATACCCTTTTAACTTCCAGGCAATTGGACAAGAAGCCGGACACACCCTGGGGTGATTGGCTGGGGTGCCACAACACCCATAGTCAAAACATCTTTCTACTGTTTTACAAACAGCTGCCAGCAAGGTCACAGCTGGTGGGAGTCTTTGTGATCCCACAGGAAGGAAAATTCCATGCAGTAGTATTTTAACATCCAGAGAGGTATGCATCCAGTGGAGAGGAAAATGAGAACAGAACGTTGTATTTTGTAGTGAGCATGTAGGTTTTTTTTGTTTAAAGAATCTGTCAAGTCGGTGAACCCACATACATATTAATGCTATATCTGTGGTATTTGTAAGCAGAAAATGCCTGTGTGAAATGTCAAAGGTGACTTGAACTTTGGAATTAAGCTTTGTTTATTGCTTAAAGAAACAGTTGTGTATCTATTGAAATGTGGTGTTGGCATGTGAACTAGAAATCTGATGGAAGCAGTGGCTTTCTGTTTGCATTACTGAAGCACGAAAAATTGGCTATTGACTTCATTAAAGCTGGACCCCTGGGCCCTGATTTAACTAGAAAAAGTGAGTTTGGTTGGTTTGTTTGCTTTCTAATGAAGTTGTCCTGAATCTGCAGCTAAGAATGTTCCTAGGGGGTCGGTTCAGGTAGACTTCATCTTGGGAGTAAGTCGGATCTGTTGCAAAAGACTTTTTGTTTAATATACGGTATTTCACTGGGGAACACTGGAGGAGCTTTACCAATTCTTATTCTGCCACAAGGAGAAAGATTTCTAATTTGCCTAAATAGATATTACTACGTAAGCTTGTTGACTGAAATTTTAGTTTCTCTCACTGAATCTTCCGTGTGTGAAGTGTTTTCCTATTGCATGACAAGGTTGCAATTGGTTTTTTTTCTGAGTAGTTTTTTGTTGTTTTTGTTTTTTTTTTTGTCCAAGTATTTAATGATTGACAGAATGGGTCTTGGCACAAATCTTACCATGTTACTGGGTGTAGTCAACTGTGTAAACTTGTCTGTATAAATCTGTAAATTTACTGTAATACTAGTATTTTTAGAAAATGTTTAGGAGCCTGTGTGAGGAGTTGGCCTGCAAGAAGGAGGAGGCTATTTCCTCACCTAATGACTGTTTATACATTCAAAGTGCTGTGCAATTGGTGGTAAACAGAACGCAACTCTTGCATAGTGTCTTGCAGCAAGGGTAAGTTTGCCTGTGCCAGTCAGCTCCAGGGCTGGAGTTTATTTGCTTGGTCTTGTGTGTAGTCTTTTTAATTGAGAAGGTATCATGGTATGAGTGAATTGCCCTAATCTTCTGTATGGAGTCCTAAAACATGGTTTCTCCTTCCCTTTCGAGTGAAACTTGGAAATAAATGTATGTAAGTGCAAGATTCAGTGCTAATTACCAGAAAGCTATCTTCCACACCGTCTACAAGAGAGGGTTAAATAAAGTGTTTTGGATGGAATAGGCAAATTATAACAAGAGAAGCAAAGCACATTTTTGGCCATAACTAGTGAAAAATGCCAGAGCTGAAGCCTCTGTTATCACTTCATTTGATCTAAGTCAGGATTTCCTGGTATTCATCTAGACAGAGGCAATGGACTAGCTGTTTCTGCTATAGCAGCTTATGGATAATCAAGCATGGCTTCTTGTGTTTATGTTCTTTCCCATATCCTTGCCAGTTGGAGAAATCAGTACATTTTCATAAATACTTTGTTTTTCTTCATTCCCTTCCTGATTATTCCAGACTAACTTTTCAGTTATAATCTCTATTTCATCTTATTATTATCTATTATTATCTTATTATCTATTTATCTTATTCTTAAAACAGTTCAACATAATCATTTACAGAGGGATCACCAATATTATGGTAGCTGATCAAAAAAATCTGAGCTGCCTCAGATCTGCTAGAGAGTCCTATGTGATTTATTTTTTTTTAAGTACGTATATTATGTGCTTTGGAGGGTTTGCATACAACCAGGTAACAATATTTTAGTGACATCATACTGCTGAATAGGCACTTTTGGGTTAAGTGAAATCGGTGCCCTGTTACAGACACAGCCTTTTCATAGCAGGAGTGGAGGAGAAATTTTTTTTCCTGTTAATACATAGATGTTTTTAGTTGCTTAGAAGGTGTTTTTTCAGCTAACTTGAAAAAAATGGGGGTGCTGCTGAACATCATTGAACACCAAATGTTCATATCTCTACATAAATTGGCATTAATATGTATTTGTCTTATTCTGTTGTTTCTTAGTAATTTATTTTAATTTTCAAAAACTACTTCTTTGAACAGAGGCTTGAACATGCTGCATGCAGACTTCTTAAATAAAAAAAGATAGGGCTTTACAGAAGAAGGCAAAGGAACAGGAAAGAGCAGACACCCAAACCCATGACTCGGGATACCACCCCTAAGGTATGGTGTTGATGCTTTTGCTGTCCTGTTTGTTTATGTAGGAGATACTGAGGTCTGAGATCCAGCAGTACTTTAAAACAGTGTTGAAACACATCAAGAACTAGTAGGGTGTTGTAAGTTCTAGATTCTGCCTTGTGTTACTGCTCAAAAACGTCCTTCGTTTGTGCAGTGTGTAGCCCTTCCTTCTGCTTGAGAGAAGGTGAGGAAGACAGAGGCAGGAAAGCTGGTAGGATAAGAGCTTTCTATTGATACCATTTTGTGGCAGAAGCAGTTCTCAGACGTGGCTTGGCAGTGTGTGTATAGGGTAGCTGTGTTCCTGGATGCTGGCCTGGTCACAAGGTGCCACTGGAACCAGTGACACGAGCCAGGCCCTGGTGCTGCGTGCTGGAGGAGGTGGGGTGGCCCTGCCAGCTGGGCAGCCTGCACCCCATGGGGTGCTCAGCAGGAGTCCTGGACTCGGTACCACCTGCTTCTGTCTTGCTGCTGCTGTTTGTCACAACCCCTTTGCCTCCAGTGGAAGCTGGAAGTTTGTTGCTGGAGGTGCCTTTAGAAAGATCATCAGGGAGAAAAAAACCCAAAGGAAACCAAACCAAATCTGACGGAGCATGAAATGAACATGTAACCATTCAGTTCTTTGAAATTAAGAAATTTTTTTATGACTATGAAACAACTTATGGAAAATATTTGACTTCATTTAGATCAGCTAAGCCCTCCCAGCTATGGGAGTTGGGAGGGAAAGTTGAGGAAGCAAAGCTGTCCATACTGAAGAAAGGACTGGGTGATGGATCTAGGGTGCTAACCTTGTTGCATACTTCACCAGTCATTGTTCAAAGTACTAGTTTAACAAAAATAAACATTATTTTCTTAATGGTAAAATGCAAAATACCCCTTTTCATGCAGTTACAAACCTTGAGGTAGTGAGGAATTGCATTTTTGCGACTAACAATGAGCAGTTCATGGTACTGCTTCAAACACATTGTTCTTGGTGGGTTTTTTGCTTGCTTAGGTGTTTTGGTTTTTTTAGTTTGTGGTTTTCTTTTGTGTTTGTTTGTTTTGTTGGTGGTGTTATCACCCAGATGTTATAAAACCTATCTGCCAAACATTTGACTTGTAAATAAGCCAGTGAATAGTGAATGCAAACAAAGTTGGCTGGCTTGTGAAATGCTGCTTTCATAGGCTGTTCTCCATGTTTGTGCATAGTGAGTTATGGTGACTTCAACTGGTACAGCTCTGCTAGCCTCTGTCAGGTGTGTGGGTTTTGTGGTCATTTTTTGTGCATGAGTGATGGTATTGCTCTCCAGCAACAAAGATAATTTAAAATGCTTCCAACCTTGCAAAAATAAAGTATATTCTCCTTCCCTAATCAGAATGTCTGTGGTATTCTATTTTACCAGTGAATGAACATAAACAACATTGGTTTGCTTTTCATACAGTAACATACAGAATTATCTTAAACAAAACAAACAAAAGTCACCTTTCTATACAGGGATCCGATATTGAGAACTTCTTTTTTACTATTACTCTTTTTACAGGAAAACCTTAACTGAGAGAAGTGTTGTGAATAGCAGGTTCCTTCACTTGTTGCATGACTCATCTGCAATGTATCCTGCCTGACTTGTGTGAAACTAGTAGCTATGGATCATGCTTGAACAAGGTGGTTCATCTGAGGTTAATAGTGCTTGACCATATTAGGGCTACTTTAAATCATAATGGGAAAAGAATATGGCATCAGCACAACTCTTCCATATCTGAGGTTTTAAGAAGAGGAGGGAACAATGAAGGTTAAATACTTGAAGCTGGGAGGGAGCAAAGGAATCTACATTATCTATTCAACAGACTAAAAGGGGGAAATTAATCATTAAGCAATCCCAAATAGATTCCATTTTACCTTTAAACATGTGTTTTGGCACTCATCCTGAATGGCTGGCTCGTAGGTGTTTTCTGTGTATCTATTTTTGCTGAAGTGTATGTTTCGCAAAAAACAAATGCTAACTGAAACAGCAAGTATGATTCAAACTTTTTCTTACATCTCTCTATCCTTCTTCTAAAAGCTATTTAGAAAAATAAAACTGTCCAGGGGGCTCCACAAATATTCTGTTGTATTTGAAAACAGTGCTTAAGTTTTAGTGGACAACTGTAACTTACGCATAAAATTATTCTTAATTACGTAATTCCATCATTTATATTCCCTCTTTCCCCCACCCCAAATTTTCTTGCTAAAGCTTTGAGTTAAGCCAGTTGCCTAAATTATTTTACTGTGGAGATGAAGGACAGGAAGTGACCTAAAACCAGAGCAGGTTACATGGTGTTGCATAGCCTAGAAAGAGTGATGAAACATTGCTTCCCAGAGGATTGTATCTGGAGAACAGGACACTTTCTTCCATTTTCTGTATTAGCTACTGTTGCGGTTTAGGGTCAGGGCAACCCCCAGACCCATAACAGACCGCTCTCTTTTAACCCCCCTCCCTCCCCAAAGGGGAGAGAAAAGGAATAAGGGAGAGAGACTTAGTGATTAGAAAAAGGAACTAGAATAATTTAATTAAAAATTAAAATGAAGTATATACAAATATGTACAAAACCAGTACCGAACCCAACCGCCCCCCGATGGTAATGATGTCACCCTCACGGATGCTGTGGAGGAGCTGGACTCTGGCACCGGGTCTCGGGAGCAAAAACAACAGCCAAAGCCAAAGGGGTAGACCGGAAGTGAAGAGGGCCGAGAAGGGCCGGAACAGGGCGAAGAAGGGACCAAAAGAAGGGCAAGAGAAGAAGGCCAAAAGAAGAGAAGGGTTTCCGGACCCCCAAGCTTATATACTGGATAGGACATGTATGGGCTGGAACACCTTGTTGGTCAGTTTGGGGTCACCTGTCCTGTCCGCTCCTCCCCGCAGGTGTGGTCTTTTCACTTTTCTGCACCCCCCAGTGCAACACACAAACTATAGCAATGGCCTTGGTTTGCATTCCATCCTTGGTAGTAACTCTAAATATGAGGTGTTATCACTGCTAGAAGCAGACACTGTCTGCAAAACATGCTGCTAACATGAAAGAAAAAGAAAGTGCAACTAGTTAGAAAACCTGAGCTGAAAAACATAATCACTGAACAGAATTTTCTCGGTTTTCTCCCAAACCAGGACAGCTACTCCTTGTAGTCGGGGTGTTTTCCATGTGTGGGTTTAGATTGCAATTTTGAGTTTTGTTTTGGTTAGTTGGTCGATTTGTTTGTTTTGTTTGTTGTTGGTTTATTGCTGTTCAGAAACCTTTCGGTGGATTTTCAGTGGTAATTCCCCAGGTATTTTTGTATTTTTGAATTTATAGTGTTATACAGATGACTATCTACAGGTGAGGTAGTGCTATGAAGCAGCTCTTATTTAGTGAGTTTAGAGGGGTTCTGATCTCTGCCATGATTCTGGTATTGTGGTAAATTCACTGAATGTGTCAATGTTGGTGTTTGTGTAGGGAAGACAGGACAGGAGTGAAGCCTGTCTATCAATTGCTGATGTTGGTCCAAGTCTAGGAACCTGGCCATTAGCTGCATACTTCACTGACATCTCAAAGGGGACTATGAACACTGATATTTAAAGCAGTGTCCTCTGTGAGGTGGGGGATAGGAGGGAGCCTCCCTGTCCTAGATCATTAGGATAACTTAAGAGGCTTTTCACTTCTTTCCCTGACTTGGCCGGAGGAGTGATTGTGATTTAGTACTTCACATTATTCTGGGAATTGAAACTGAGCTTTTTTTATTGCTATAGGTTTCCCTCTGCAACTGAAGAGTTTTTTAACCTTGTTTCAATTTTCTGCTTGACTTTTGTCCAGTGTTTAATGGTTGGGGTTTACTGAGATTACAGAATCCTTTTAAGAAGGCTGCTGTTCTATTTAGCAGATAGCACATAGCACTAGGTTTTGAAAACTTCCTCTGCTTTCCAACTGTACTGTGACTATTGGCAAAGTTATTTTCCCTTTTTAATCTCAAATGGAAATAGAACTATGGCCATCATGTTAAATTGTCTAAAATGTTACTGTTTTGGAAGGGGAGCTATTCAAGACATGAATTATGAGTATGTATGGATAACTTTTTAAAGCTGGGATGGGGAAGAGGACTTTGTTCTGCAATGGAATTACCTGAGCCTGAAATTTGTTCTGTTTAAAAACTTACATTTTCTTGGTCAGAATATTTTTATTTTTTTTTTAGATACTGCCATTAGATTGTTTTACTAGGCACATAACTACAAACTTGTCGGCTGACGAAGTCTGCGATAAACTTTTTGTGCTTGTTATTTTCCCTTCTACTTTTTGTTTAAAAAGCTTTTCAAAATAGTACCTTGAAATTCTTGTACAAGGGTAAATACTACTTGTCCTTAATAGATATTCTGCCGTGTAATGCTTTTACTTCTATGTTTCTTGGTGCTGGTCCTTGCTTGGTTGGTTTTTTTGGTTGGGGTTTGTTGGGGTTTTTTTGGTTGGTTTTTTTGTGTAATCAATAACCATATGTCAATGATGACATTCTTACTTGCCTCTAAACAAGATGAGGTTGCTAGGGGTTGACAGATGACACTTGCTCACATGAGAGCCATTAAAAGGGTGTTGTAGCCAGTGTTAGAACAACCTTGCAAGTAAGGTGAGTCACTGCAAAAGCAACTATGCTTTTTTTTTTTTTTTTTAGGCCATATGGTTCAGTCTTGTGACTACATAATTGCCAGCTACCTAATTGCAGACCAGGAGACAAGTATAGTTAAAGTCAGTATTACCTCTTGTATCTGCTGCAGCTTTGCACCAGGCTTGGTAGGAAAAGCTCTAACAGCAGCAAAGAGCAAGTCTAGGATGGTTTCTGGATCTCCACAGTCATGTCCACTCTGGTCTGGAGTAACTGTAGCAGTACCTTAGCTACAGCTGTCTTTCTGCATTAATGGATTGTTTAACATAGGAAGATCTCTTCACCTATTTTCCTGTAACAGGAAATTCAGCAGATTGTGTTCTTGTATAGGAAAGAAAGCTGATGGTAAATTACAGTTGTTAATGGTTGATCTATAGTAAAGAAATTCACTTGAAAGGGTATCTCTTCAGCAGATATTTGGCTTCTTTGAGGTAGCTTTACAAGAGGATTTGTAGCAAAAGAAAATGTGCGGGGGTACACCAAAAGCTACAAATGGCACAGGTGGACAAACAGAAAGAGTGAGAAACAACAACAATGCATCACTTGGAAATAATCTCTCCTGTACCCAGTTGGATGAAAGGATTAGAAAATCTTGGAGAGATCAAAGTGTCAGCTATGTGAGCAAAGTGACTACACCGCTGCAAAATGGGTATGCATGTAACTTTTTTCTATGTATGATTTTTGTCATAGAATGGACAGTTTTAGTTGATATTTGATTTATAATCATATGCCTGAAAGGCTGTTTTGTAAGTAACTGGCAAAGTTCTGTTACAAGCTTATTCTTGCTGATGATGGTGACTGATATTCCTGAAAGTCTTCCCTGTTGTTTGAAGCTCAATCTACATTCTTGACCCTGATACGTAAAATTTATGTATATGCAAACTGAGGCATGAAGGATAATTACCTTTCTTTTCAGTTAAGGTTAAATCTTCCTTTCTCTTTCTAGTTTTCTAATTAGTTTCCATTTTATTTTTTTTTTTTTTGCAACCTCCTGTTAGTTGGTCAAGTAGTAACAGTGTGCAGAGCACACAGGAGGGAATGCTGTGAAGTGGGGGAAGGAAGAATGGAGAGGGGAACACTCTGCTTTACTTGTAAATTACTCTAGATCAAGCAATACATCAAAATAATTTGGGATACAAATAATGTTTCACTGACTTCTTTGCAGGGTCTGTAGTTGTGTTGAAAATACAGTTCTGGGCATTTTTTTCCGAATTAATATCCCAGGGTGTTAGAATTAATATTCTACATTCAAGATTACTTATCTAAGAAGGAGAAAACAATATAGATACATGTTAGCCTTTTTATTTCTCTGCCTTTATATGTTGCCTTGAAGTAGTGAGTGATTAGTCACTTTCTGAAAGTTATAGCATGAGCTGAAGTATGTTTTGTGCATAAGTTAATAGGTTACTCTTCAGTTGTTTGTATATATGCTGATTATAAAGGTGAGCCAAAGGCTTTCTTTGGATCAGGGTCTGGAGATCCATATTAACTGAAAATACACATTCATGGCAGAATGGGGCAAACTGTGACTTTTTTTTTTTTTAAAAAAAAAACAAGTCTGCTTTTCCCTAGGTAAGAGAGATGTCCTTGTATCTCATAGCTGCAGTAGAAGAAATGTTGGACAAGACAAGAGAAAGTAACTTAACATACCAGTTGAAGAGAAAATAAACTTAAGTTTAATATGGAATCTGGAGAGAAAACTTGACAGGATATCTGTGAGCTGTTCCAAACTCGGGCTTTCTTAAAAAAAACCCCATATATATTAAAAACCCCAAACAAAAAAACCCACACACAAACAAAAACACTGCTAAAAATATCCAGTGTGTTAGTATCCTCAGTAGACCTGGTTTTGCTGTTTTAGGAACGTAGTCAGCTTAATTTATTTATTTTTACCTGAGCATGAAGTTCTAGCATCTTCCACATGGGGGAAGGATCCCCTCTGCAGGTGGGGCTTGTTAAGCCAAGCTTTTCCAGCAGACTGCTTATGCTGAAAGGAGTTACCACATTTCTGCCTCTCCCTTTGCTTTCTGGTATCAGGCTGTTCTTTTTCTTTTCGTGCTGGCTTTGGCCTTCCCAATCCTCTGGATCTGGCTTCCTTCAAAGAGTCAGTTCAGCTCCCTAAGCAGGCAGAAAACTGACCTGGGAACAAGAAAAATCAATTAACATTCTAAGGCCTTGGAATGCTAAAAAGCATTGGACTGTATAGGGAATGTTGTCTTTGTTCACTTTCCTAAAGGTACATCTCTCCATGGATGAATTGAGTTACTGTAACTCCTGCTACCACCAAGAGGTGGAGGTTCCATTGCCTTCTTGTCCTCCCTGTAGCTATTTCTGCTCTGCTTTTATGTGCTGGGACAGAGTTGTGCTGCTGCTAAGAATTGTTAGTTGCCAGAAGAGGCCAGCAATTACCAGAGTAGACAGGAGTGATAGGAAAGGTCACATAGTTTCAAAAAGGGGAGAAAGGTTATGTGGGACCTTTAGTTTTGTGCTTAAATAGCAAAAATGTTCTGCTCAGTCAGAATAGCCACATTTAATCTGAAATAGGAACAATTGCACAAGCTTATATTAATTTTAATTCATCTGTTTTTTTAAGAATATACAGGACCTGGCATAATGCATTGTTTTTAAGCCAAAGTGAAACATATCAGTTGGCTGTCAGTCTCATTCTGTCCTTTCTAGGGTGTTACCAAATGTCTGTTTTGTCATTTTGCAGTACATTGACACTCAGCTGGCTGGGAAGAAAAAACCTACTAAAAATTTTGTTCATTTTATTGGTAGTATTTAGTTTATAAGTTGCTTAGCAATATCTATTCCTTCAGCACGGATCTTTTATAATTCTATTTAAGTAGCTTTTGTAGAGGAGTTGAACATGTAAGATCTTCTTTTGTATAAGATTGAGAGAATTTTTATATAACCAGGGCCAAGGCAAATGATGTTTCGGTGTTTGGCAAAACTTGTTTTTCAAGGCTTTTTTTAAGCTGACTGAGCAGTAACAGGTGCTATCCAAAAGCAGTGACTGTAGTGCATTTCCTCTTTCAAAACACTCCTATGACATAGGTAGCTTACTCTGGGGATTATGCAGTTTTGTTACCAGAAGTAACACTTTCATCAGTAGGTGCATATTCAAAACTACTCAGCTAATTGTATCTCATGTAGCTTCCTTCAGTACTTAATGTGTGATTGGGTAAGCTGTTCTTGAGGAAGAAAAGAACAACCAACAGTGTGCCAGTTTAGATTTTGCAAAAGTGCATAGAAAACAAATGATTGAGACATGAAGAAGAGTGTTGGGAGTGGTGGCAAAGAGATAAAAGGGTATTTCTGATAGGAATAAACATCAATATTTGTTATAATTGGACATGGGATAGACTGTTAGAAGCTCGGAACCTGTTGCAACTGGAAAATAAAACTGGCATGTTGAGGGCTTGCTTTCTAATCCAAAAGTGGAAGAATTAATTTTGTTGCAGAATTGTCAATTAAAAATGGACAAATCAATGTAAAAATGTGCAGATTCTGGTGTGTTTCACATAATGCTTTCAGAATCTTCTTTTTCTCCATCTTCTACTTACCTTCCACAAATGGATCATGAGGGTTTTTTTGTTGCCTTAAGGTTATTAGTTCATACTGTGGCCTTGAAGGAGGGCAAGGGGAGAGAAAGGCTATCTCCTTCACTGCTTACTTCTAGAGGGCAGAAATATATATCCCATAGTCAAACCTGGTGTTAGAAATGAATTGGTGAATTAACAAATAGTTGGGCAAGGTGAACTTCTGTGAATATAATTTCCCTGTGAACATAGGAGCCTCTTTTTCCTTAGGTAAAACAGGCTAAAATATTTCTGCTGCCTATTTCAGGTATTTTGGTCTTTCTTTTTAGCAACAACTGTTGGAAAGGTTTTTTCTTAATCAAACCATTTCAGTATTGCTTTCTAACTTGTAAATGAATGATAAGCTATATCATGCAGAACTGTGGTGAATTGTTTTTTTCTATGAACTGTTTGTTTTTTGTGCAAGAGGTTTTAATCTCATTTTCAAAAACTATAAAGAAGAAACAAAAAGGTGTGTGCCTTTCAGCATTGCTCACTAAATAAGCAAGAAGCTGGTAGGAGTTTGGGGTGTTGGTTGCTACACATGTGAAAACAGCTGATGAATGAGTCTATGTGCTGGTTTTATTCTTCAGCTTTTAGGAGATGATTGAATACTCCAGTTGTCCCTGTTAGGGGGGTTGTATGTTCTATAAAGTGATTTAAACAAACTGTGGAAGTACCATAAGCAATCTACTTATCACCTTTTTGTTGTGGGAAAGAACATCCCAGTCACCTATCTTGGGCCTGATGCTAGATTCCATATGGAAGTAATGATTCTGTGGGCTTATATTCCTGTATAACTTGCCTTTAGATATGCTTGATCTCATCAAATGATGTTTTAGTAGTAGAGGTATCTCTTCTGTAATGGGTAGGACTGCTGTAAGAACTGCATCTGTGATCTAGGTAATTCAAAGCCTGAAAGCAAAGACTTCTTTAAAATCCAAGTTGGATATTATCTTTAGTGTGCTGTGTGGAAAAGGCACTTCAAGTTTGTTCAACTGGCTTGTACTTCAGCATATGTTATACAACAGAGAAGTTGAACACGTCTTACACAGAAGTTGACAGCACACAACACGAAGCTTGTGTTACTGCAGAGTGTGGGAGTTCACCTGCTCATAAGGAAACCTGAATCCATGCAGCAGGAATACTTTGCCTGTTGGTGGGCAGATGCAGGGCTGCATTGGCTCAATTTGTGCCCATGCTGAATTATTTTTTTTTTTCAGTTTAAACTTCTGGTCCCAGGGTCTGAATTACGGATTTTGCTGTGCAAGTCCTACAGATAAAAAGGGCTTTGCTCCTGCATACAACTTAAGGCCATAGAGAGGTATGCTTTCTTGGTTAAAGGGAGAGAAGACCCATGGCCTTTTTAAAAAAGCAGTGTAGTTACTTCAGCTATTGTCTGTTGTGGAAAGTGTGTAAGTAAATAGGTAGCTGTATAATTGAAAAGCTATCAGAATATATGGTGATGAAGAGTATCACATTCATGTGGCAGACTAGAATGAAGATTAGTGATGGCTCTGACTTCCCTTGTATTCTGTATACTGGTTTGTGAAAGCATTGCACAGGCTGGGAAACTCCTAACAGACTTTTACAACAGATGGTGTGGTTGCAGCTCTCTGTATTTGTGAGGTGTGTAGGATCTTTGTTGGGCAACTATCAACAATGGTATCAGGTCTGATCTCATGCAACTTAATGCTGTGATTCCCTTTGAAAAGGAAAACTTGAAATCTGTCTGGCATTTTGGAAACAACATGTTACAAATGCTTACATTTTCTTGCTGTTGAAGGCAAAACAGCCTTTGTTGTTCTGTGATCTGGCTTTGATGTGCACTGGACCCTTGCATATTATGTATATAAAATGTACTTCTATCAGAGTACCTTACTGGTATCTGGTTTATTCTGTCATGGGGCATTTAGAAATAGGATAAAACCTTCCAGATTAAGGTTTTTTTAGATTTTTAAAAAGGTGCTTACTTAGGCTTATTTTTCTTACTAACTACATAGAAAGGGAATTCAATTGCATTTCAGTCTCTGAAATGCAAAATGAAGCACAAAGAAAAATTGAACTAGCTCTACTTACAATGATTTTGTGCTCTTTTAAAACAGCTGACCATGGTTGCCTTACTGACTAGCAGGAATTGGTGATTACTACTGGTTTATGGCTGTTAACAGAGCACAGAATAAAAGAAATAGCTTCAGCAATTCTTGTCTTTAAGCTGTATAGAGTTTTTTGGGCCCCTTGCTCAATTCTCTACCTTACTTAGTTTGGGAAAATTCCTAAATGAGACATCCTTTCGAGTGGGAGATCAGTGCAGCCTTGACTGAAGTCTTATGCAATTAGGTCAGCCAACAGGTCCTACAAATAGTAGTACTCTTGCCCTCTAGATGCAGTCTGGCCAGGTCAAGGATGAGGCAACATGACTAAGCACTGATGCTGTGTGGCACTGCTGTATGCAGTGGTTGTTGTTTTCCATTAATTCCAGCTTATCAGCTACACAACATGAAAAACGTTTTCCATAGCTGAACCTGAGGCCAAGCAAACCTCTCTGATGTGCAAACTGACTCCTTATGGAGTTAGGATATAAAGTCTCTTGCTGTTGCAGCTGTGATCGGTTGTGCTTCTCAGCCTACTGTGGTAGTGCAAGGAGGCAAGTTGTGCCTGGATCTGTTCCTGGGTGACTTGGTCTAGGTGATCCTGCTCTGGCAGGGGGGTTGGACTAGATGATCTTCTAGGTCCCTTCCAACCCCTAATATCTATGAATCTATGAATTTTGCTTCAGGTTGAGTCTCAGGTGGTATCTTGATTTCATGTACTTACTGAGTTTTATCATCAGAGACCAAGTCATAGTAATCCATGATTTTTTTTAAACCCTGAATCATCTCAGAAAATGAAGGGGGAAAGAGTGAAACAACATAAACCTTGTATTTCAGATAAAAGAATTGAGCTTTGGAAAAAAAAACCAACTTGCATTGTCAGGAATCGTCAAAAGGAATTGGATTTGTGTTTAGAGAACTGGATGAGGGAGAGTGTAAGCCTTGAGCTTGTGAAAGGCTGTAGTAAAAGAGGATGCTATACATGAGAGAAGTGCACAAAATAGTACACTAACCTTACAGTATCACCGAATGTCAGGAGTTGGAAGGGAC
>VYZU01012216.1:0-16525 GCA_013401355.1 Ceyx cyanopectus
GAGCAGAGGGGCAGAATCTCTTCAGCCTAAGCAGACTATGCAGAAGTTACAAGCACACAGGTGACTGCTTCTTAAGACTGTGAAATCTCAGGGGTCTGATAACAGTCTATTTGGTTAAAGTGAAATCCATCTCCTTTTCAACAGAGAAATGCTGTGCCCACGCAGATCGTGTGGAAAGAAGAGATCCTCTCAAGGGCTGGGTTTTATTCTGCTTCCATGAACCTGCTGCAAGGACTCTGGGATGACTGCTGAACCAAAGAATTGGCTAGGATGATAGTCAGCTGACAACGAGATTAGTACCAAGCACTGTTTTCCCAGATGGGACAGGGAGGAAATACTGACAACTCTTACATGCAAGAACCCCAAAGCACAGCAAATTCAAATGCTTTGGGGGCTTTCTGCTGTAGCACAACTCCTGCCATACATGGGAAACAGCCTTTCAGCCCCTTCTCCTCTCACTACAGCAATGGCAACGCATACAGCCCTGTGCATCACTACACCTTTGGTCTACTCTCAGCAGAGGATGGAGACTGGAGAGAAGCAGCGAGAGCAGCCAGGAGGGTGTAGCACAGGCTGCAATGCTATGTCACAGCCCATGCATCTTTCTCCACACACCAAGCTGCAGCCTCCAGAGGCTGCCTGCCTGTTCAACAGCTCAGCCTGTCCAACAGCTCAGCCACCGTGTGAGCCCCATGCAGTGTGTGCATTGCAGGTGTTGTCCTTTCCCTTCACCAAAGAATATGTATTCAGCCCCCTGCATATTTTTAAAGTGTGGCACCAAAAAGGATTTGTGCAGATGTTTATAGCTCTTTCTATAACCTAAAAGGAAAAAAAAAAAAAGAATAAAGCAAAAATTATTACACCTCATTTGTCCAGCCTCCAGCACAGAAATAAACCAAACAGCTCAGCTTTCCTGATAATCCTGTCCAGCTTATTCTCCACTCAGGGGCAATTAGTTCCTTTTAAACCCCTTAACAGCATTTTTCCAAAGCTCTCATCAGGGAAATCGAGATGTGAGCTGTACAAACATTTACTCAGCCATCCCCACGCTGCTTCCCAAAGAGTATGTTGCTCCACATCCCTTGCCAGCTGGAATCACAGACATCAGCTGACTTGTTCCAGATCATTACTAACACTTGGATTTTACCAAAACTGCTTATTTCCAAACCATCCCCCTTCACAGCATGCCCGCTGTAGCCCACTACCAACAAAACAACCCAAAAATCTTCGCCTGTAGACGTGAGCAGGGTTAGTAACAACTAAAAATACAAGCAACGATATTTACATAAAAATATCAGGAGGCCCCAGCGAGGATCGAACTCGCGACCCCTGGTTTACAAGACCAGTGCTCTAACCACTGAGCTATGGAGCCGCCGCTTAAAGTGCGTTCCAAACGTCCCTAATGTCCTGGCACCGGCCGCGGCCCCTCCGCTGCCCCCCTCCGCCGTGCAGTGTCCTCGGCAACCCGGCTGCCGCCCCCTCCGCCCCTCCGCCCGGCCCGCCGCTGTCTGCCTCCGCAGAGCAGCAGCGCAGCCGCCGGGAGGAGCCCGCGGCCCGCCTCAGCCGCTCCGGGCCCCGCGCGGAGCTGGGGGCTGCTCTGCCCCGCCCGCCAGCGCCGCAAGGTCGCGCAACGCACAACAATCATAGAATCAGAGAATGTTTAGGGCTGGAAGGGACCTCCAAAGGGCATCTAGTGCAGCCCCCTGCAGGGAGCAGGGACACCCTCAACTAGACCAGGCTGCTCAGAGCCTTGGCCAACCTCCCCTGCAAGAGCTCCAGGGATGGGGCCCACAACCACCTCCCTGGGGAGCCTGTGCCACTGAGCCACCACCCTCAAGGGAAACAACTTCTTCCTGAGATCCAGTCTCAAGCTCCTCTGCTCTCATTTCAACCCATTGCCCCTCGTCCTTTCACTGCAGGCCCTTGGAAACAGCCCCTCTGCAGCCTTCCTGCAGCCCCTGCAGGCACTGGCAGGTGCTCTAAGGTCTCCCCAGAGCCTTCTCTTCTCCAGGCTGAACAAGCCCAGCTCCTTCAGCCTGTCCCCAGAGCAGAGCTGTTCCAGCCTCTGAGCATCTCTGTGGCCTCCTCTGGCCCCTCCATCAGCTCCATGTCTCTCCTGTGCTGAAGGCTCCAGAGCTGGCTGCAATACTCCTGGGGGGTCTCACCAGAGCAGAGTAGTAGAAATCAGCATTTGGTGAACGTTTGAAATACAGACTGGTTTTAACAGGAGTAACACTACTGCAAGAAAGTCATATTAGATGGTTCCAGGTGTTTTTTTCAAGACGTCTTGAGAAGCTGGAGAAACGCTGATCCTGCTCTGGCAGGGGGGTTGGACTAGATGATCTTCTAGCTCCCTTCCGACCCATAACATTCTGTGTGATTCTGTGTGAAAAGAAGATGATGCTAAATTGGATGCACTGATGCACTGGGCTCTTTTTTTATATATATATTTTTTTTAACCGCACAAATGTAAAATTACTTCAGTTCCTGTCATACTATAGAAAATTATATTCAGGATTCTGTAGTAATATCTATTTCAATCGAATTAATATTTGGATCAAAGGGTGAGAAAGTGATGTGATGGGATAGATCATAAACCTGGCTTGACATAGACAAGTTTTATAAAGAACAGTATACAAATAAACCCCAAAGTCCACAGCAGGATCAGGGTCTGCAATACTCTGGGCACAAGATATATAAATGTGATTTCTGCCCAGTTTTCTTGTTAAAGGATTTTCTCACATTAACCCTCCAACAGTTTGTAATAAATGACAGAAGTAAAATCTGAAATTCAACTCTGAAGAATTATTACTGATTCTTGAAAAACAAAGCTCCACGCAGACAACAAAATAAAAGGGGGCAAGTCCATTTTCTTCACTGAATTGTATTCTTTACATTGATATGAATTCAAGTTGCTGTGAAAACACTGAAGATAAGCATTTAAATCCACTCGAAGAGTTTCCTCTGAATTATGTATTAACTCTCAAAGTAACAAGAAAGTCCAAGTTGTACTTCTAGTCATCATGACAAAGATATTATTGTTCAAATTTCAGATCTACTGATTAATTAGACATTATTTGCTATGTTGCTTCTTTCTATGGACATGTCTCCTCTGAGGTAACTGATAATAAACCAGTTTGCAGGCTTTCCAATCTTCAGAACTATGATGGCTACCAGTGGCAGCATTAATGTTTTTCAACATGGCAGGGATCTTGGCAGAAAAGTTTATATTAGATGTGTGTGCCTGTATCTATGGGCATGTGTAATGCAATAGAAGTTAAATAGAACAACACTGTAGAAAACATGGGATACAGTTTATTTGTTTTCAAGGTGATATTGATACGATTAGTTGTTACACCCTGGACAACAGAAATCCTACTTCCTTGTAAAATAACTTGTAATTTGCTCCTGTGTCTCCCTTTTCATACTCGGCCTGAGTTACTGCATGGTTATCTCTGAACCTGGGAAAGTCAGTTAAATCCCCACTGGAAGCTGTCATGCAAATGCATCAGTGAAAGATTGTCAATCAAAGAAAAGAAGTCCAGAACATATTTAAGTATTGTTAACACCAACACACAACCTCCCACAAAAGCAAACAAACAAACTACATAAAAAAACCACAACCAAACAAAAACCAACGAACAAACAAACAAACCAACCAAAAAAAACCCACCAAAGCCCCCAAAACAAACCCCCCCAAAAAAAAGAAATCCAAAAAACCCCAAAACCTTTCTGGAAATTTGTTATTTGTTAACATGCCATTCTCTTAAACCTCTGTCATATTCTGCTACCACACATCACTGCTAAGACTTAACAACCCAAAATTCAGGAAGGTTATTAAAGTTCTGATGAGGATGGACCTCTCACCCCTAGTGCAAGATCTTCCCCAGATTCCAGCTGTAGGACAAAGCAAACCTCTTCCAATGAGAATCACTGTACTGGATTTTGTATTTAAAAACCTTACACCCTTAAGGGAGACAGTCCTCAAGAACTAATGGGCACTTCCACTGATTAAATTAACCAGGAAAAAGCAGATAATTCTGCCCTGAAAAAAATGAAGTGCTACAGAATGAAGCTAATATTTTCTTTAGGAGCCATGTCTTACAAAGAAAGGATTGTACAAAACTGCTGTGCAAACTGCAGCACAGATGAGGTGTCTGCCACTGACCTCCTCACTTCAACAGGGACTGACTGCTGGAGTGAAAGGTGTTCACCTTCCCTCACACACCTAAAGAAATACATCAGCTGTGATACTTGAGGAGAACAAAACTGAAATTGGCAGTACATATCAATGGGAGGAGTATTTTCTGCATTCTTCAAAGGGAGCATTATAAAAAAAAAAAACCACAATGATAATTAAAAATGAATTCTTACCTCCCTTAACATCATCCTAAATGACTGAAAGCAAGGATTTGAAAGCCTGGCTTTTTCTTTCCTTGCTATGTCTTTATTCTAGGTTCATTTACAGCAATAAAACAAGATTGACTTATTTTAATTTGGTCCAGGAAGATGTGTGTCAAAACCCCATAGCAGGAATACTTCATCTTGGTTGTGCAGTCACTTAGTCCAAAAATGAGTGGCAAAGTCAGAGGTGTCTGAATTGAAGACCAGAGCATGGATCTGGTTCTGAAAGTGGAGCTAATTGTGCTTTAAAATTTTCATGCTCTGGCACTTTGTTGCTATATTCACATCACTTTTGAGAACGTACAGATCATATCTAAAAACCTCTCTGATTACTGTGGAAATAAGAATCAACAAATAAACCAATAAATCTTTTGCATTCCTTCCACTATCCTTCTATTCCTCTACACTGCTCTGTTTTATTTCTCCCCTCCATCTTTCAAATGCATTTTCAGAGCCGAGCCAATATCTACTTGGCAGGATTCCTTTAAACACATATTCTTATTTCATCTCAATGTTACTGAGCATCCCATCTTTTTATAACAGCGATTTTTTGCATATGAAGTCTAAAAATGCTTATCTGAGTTAAGCCACCAACATTCATTATTGCAGTAATCACTCCCTCACTAAGTCTGTACGTCAGTGCCTGAGATGGGAAACCCTTTGTTTCTTCAGTGCATTAGTATTGACAAAGCTAGTCCTCCAAATACATTTTTTATAACCTTTTTATATGGTGCAATATCACTGAAAGTTCACTGCATTTATTTTTGTCAGTTCGGAAGGGTGGGATTTCATATGAAAGGATTGAAAAGATTTTTGTGTTTGTGCTCTTTATTTTAAGGGCCCCGAAACATTAGTGCTGGGAATGTTAATATTCTAGCCTGATAAGCAACTTGGTTCTGCACATATTGCAGCTGGGCTATTGGGAGAAACCAGCAAAGTAGCTCTGTGGATCAGGAGCCCTCCCAGATTACAGGAATCTCCTCTACAGCTGATGATTTCTCTCTCATTTTTGATTTTTTAAATGTCACTGTACCAGAACAGTGACAGAGGCTGCCTTTCATGTTACCTGAGACATCAAAGGGAGGTATCGAGGACCTGCCTCTTTACTGTTTTCCACCTTTTTCAGGCACTGACACTCACATCTAATGAGTACAACATGCTGCAAAAATAGCACCCTGTGCGTGAGCAGCATGCTAGCCTTTCCTGGGTTGGAGGCTCCAGCTCACAGCTTTCAAGCTCTCAGAAGCTTTGAGCCTAAATCTACCCTAGCCACAGAGCAGACATGCTCACGCCTTGGACTGTTCCTGCTCCTGAGACCACCAGGTCATGGCATGAGTTAGGTAAGTTAAGTAAGATGCCAGAGCAGGAGGTTCCTGCTGGAGCTGTGATGCACATGTCTGAACAGTAAGTCTCCTGGCAATGAGAAGGCAAAGGAATGAGCTTGCAGGGTCAGCACATGAGACCCCAAAGATCCACCCCAGCTGGTTGCCTAAATTCCCACCAAAGTAAGGGAAGAACCAGGTCTTCAGTGGTAAATTGGGTGGTCTGAAGCTGTGTGCACTTCAGGAGCCACCAGTGGGGCTGGCACTGACTGGAAATCTTCCTGGAAGTCTGGGTAGATGAGCCCAGGAATAAACTGACTTGCCCTGCATATTTACAACATTGCTTTCTGATTTGGGCCGTTGGTCAGGTGGGAGGTCCTCAGAAGACAAGCTATCTTTGCTGTGAATCAGCTGAGGATTTTCACATCACCCAGCGTCCATCAAGAACTAGAATTTCACTTTCCATCTGTCACTTCCCAATAATCTATTTATTCATGCAGAGGGGCAAATTTTTTGTTCTCTGAGATTACACGGCTCTAAAGATCACCTGTGTGTTCACTGTGCCAGTCTGGTTCCTGAACAAAGCAGGAATTTCCCAAGAGTGGACCAAGATTGCTTCCTGCAAAGGGACTGCCACAGACTCTTTGTTTCCCATCACGATTTTAAAAGTCCCTTTGCATTTCCCTCTCTTTAAGTCTTTCTGTATTCACTTCCATTATTGTTTTATCTCTTCATTAGGAGAGTAGGCCAGGAGGAAGGCTCACTGGGCATCTCCATTATGTGTATGAAATAACACTGCAGCAAATGAAAACACCAAAGCGAGTTTCTTTTTTTTTTTTAATAGGCAAGCTGATAGGAAATTAGTTCCTTAAGGAACTGAGCTCTGGGGGAGTGCAGGTCATATAAGTTTTTCCACATCATTTCATAGCTATCCAGTTACAAACAGGCATCAAGCTACAGCAAGGGTCAACAGGTAATTTTCTCTGACACGGAGTGCATGCTGCTCATGCCATTAAACCATGTCAAGGTAATGCAGTGAATATTACACTGACTTGCCAAACTGCATTAACTGTAATGCTTTCTCTCCAAGACTTGAAGGTGATGCCTGTTGGAATAATAGCTGCTTGGGGCTGCTGGGAAATCTGACCAAGTATTAGCATCTTTGTAAAGGCTGGAATCCTTCAGCCTTCTTGAAGCAGGAAAAAAAAATTCCTTGTGAACAAGCCCCCTAATATTCATACAAAGTACCATATTAGACATTCAAAAGGGACAAGAATTGTTTTTTTTTAATTAAATACAGCACCTGACCAACAACTGAGCAGAACTAGTTTTCTTTAAAAGGGAAAGAAAAAAAGAAAACCTTGAAGATGATCTCGAACAATCCTGGCTTTAAAATCAATGTGGGGTCCTATATAATTTTTTTATTTTGAACAGTGCAATATTCTGTGATGATAAGGAATAGAAGCAACTCACACTGTCATTCCTATGGAAACTTCATTTGGCATTACTGGAAGACCAGGAAAGTATGACAATCTGAAAGCACTGAGAGCAAAGGCCCATTTCAGTTTATATGATATGGGGTTTCAGTGTAGCTAGTATATTTCATCACAAGCCATATCATATCTCCAAATCCCTGAGTTATTTTCCCTATTTAGTGGGGGAGGGGGATGATGCCATCTTCCACTCCTTTGATTTCAGTTGAATCCCCTGGAAAGCAGTACATCACTCTACCTGCATTTTGTGTTGACATCCTCCTGTGAAAATGACAGGTTTTGTTTGCTTCCCCAAGACTTCTCTTTATAATGTAATAAAAATTCTCCTTATTTCCTGTCTGCAGTGCTTTTAGATGGCTAATTTAGAGTCCTAGGGTTACTCTAGTTGAAACCTAGAAGTTCTTAGTCCCAGTAACAGACTTTGTACAAATAGCACCATATATTCCTGCTAAAGCATCTCAGTTTTAGTTGGGAAAAGAATTCAAGTGTTACCTCAGGCCATATGAAACTTCAAGCAGTCTCCTGATTGCTTACTGTCAATAGCAATGCCTACTGTAAATTAAACTCCACCAGTTTACTCCAAACAGGCTACAAGAGTGATGACTTCATCACCTCCAAGCTGAGCTGCATCTGAACCTCAATCTGACACTCAACACTGCTGCACTCTGTGACCAGAAACCCCCCTGAAAGATGGAGAGGCCAAAGCCAAGTGGTGCTATCACAGCCCAAACTCATGGGCTGGATGTAAAATCTGCAGAAGAAAACAGGTGCATTTTTCTCTCTGTTCTCAGAAATGTGACACACGGACCCAGCACTTTTTTAATGACAATGAAGAGTTTGTAAATTCAATAGATTTCCAAATAGATTTTTTTTTCTTACAGAAACCATAGTTTTGGTTATCTAGTTATGATAGCCAAAAAGAAAGGCTCTAAACCAGAAATTAGTTGACACAGAAAGATCTGTCTTTTTAATTNGCAAATTACTAGTCCAGCTTCTAAAGTTGATAGATATAATTTTCCAGACATGGGTGGAGAGTTGCTTTTAAAATTGACACCTGCACATGTTACTATATTTTTATTTTTTTAACATACTTATAAAAACCACATTCTCATTACACCATTCACCTGGTCTATATCACAGTGGTACCGCTGAGACTTGAAATTTAACTCTTTGGGGGGACACATATCAGCAGTGTGCTGGTGCTTTTCATATATGACATCATCATTATTTATTTATTTACATTACTATTATTTGTTAAAAGAATTCTGCATTAATATCATGATGACCCAATTATCTTGGAAGAAAAGAATACCTGACAAAAGTCACCATCACATCTCCTGGCAGGATCTTCAGTTTGATTAAGGACTGTTCTGTGAAAAAGACAAATTTCTTGTTTTGAGAAAAGCCCAAAGAATTAATTTAGAATTACAGAATAAAATGGCTTGGAGGAGCTATTAAGCACTATACAGTAAATAAAATCAGTCTGGTTTTAGTATAGTAAATACCATTGGCTGGAAGTTATATTTTAGAATGCTTTTATTATAAGAAACTACTGAGATACTGAAAGAAAAACTAATTTAATTTTCATCATTTATCCAGTTTGTTTTCTTCTTTCATTTAATTCTGCTTGGATAATGAAAACAGACCACTTTTTTTCCCTTGGCAGTACAATTTTACTGGTTGCCAGACACTCACCCAAGGCTGCATTGGTTTGGTTTCTGGCACCTTGGGTTAAATCCTGTTTTCAGTGGAGGGTTGAGCAGGGGAACTCTTGAAAACACGTGGTGTAGGGAACTTGGACAGATCAGACCTGCCCGTGACTGAGTTGGGGACAGCCAAACAGCACATGCCAGACTGTGCTCTGAAGGTCTGGGTCCTATATTCCAGCCCCTTAAAATCAGTGCAAGACCAACCAGAAAGTCCTCCCATAAACCATTCTCCTCCCACACTCACAGCCACGAGCCAGCACTTGGGTTGGGTTTGGTTTGGTTCCAGGAGAACTTGGGTTGGATTGGGTTGGGTTCCAGGAGCACTTGGGTTTGGTTTGGTCCCAGGAGCACTTGGCTTGGGTTTGGTTTGGTTCCAGTAGCACTTGGGTTTTGCTGAGGTTCTAGACTTCAACTAAACACAGTAAGTTGGCTTCCAACAAGGTAAGGTCGATGGGTGCATCTCACTGACTGGTTCTACCTTCTTCAACACTATGAGAACTGGGAATAGGTGAAGTTACAACTGAAGAACAAGAAAATGGTCCATAGCTTTAAAGAGATGTTTTTCAAATGTGTTTTAAGCCCTAATTCCAAACAGCAGGGTGCAGGCCACTGTCAGAAGTTCAATGGTTCTCCATCTCTGGAGACACTCCAGACCTGCCTGGATCTGTTCCTGGGGGACTTGGTCTAGGTGCCCCTGCTCTGGCAGGGGGGTTGCACTAGATGATCTTCTAGGTCCCCTCCAACCCCTAATATCTATGAATCTATGAGTCTATGAATCTGTGAGGACAGTGAAGCACATTCCTTTCATTTTACAGTTCCTGTTAACTGGAGTAAAGTCTGGATCCAAAGTCCAGTCCTTCAAAGATATAGACTTCCTAGTGGGCTGAAGATGATCTGACATCCCTGAGTTTCAGGAAGGTCTGCATTTGAATTGTCTGTTTCCAGTACAGTCACATTTTTTTTACTGTAAAACCCTGATACCTTCCAGTGGGATGAAAATCCAGCTCTGTGGAAGCTATTTTCAGGTCCTAAAGTTGTTGACTACATGGACATGAGGGATTACACCCTAGATGGTTTTTGAGTTTGCAGTTCTTTCTCTTGAAGTTATTAAAAATATAACAGGGAGATTTTATTATGGCTCAATATTGAACATCCTGTCACCTAAGGCTGTTATAGAAACCCGATTTCTTGCAAATTCTTATACACTAGGGGGTGCAAACATCCTTTAAATAAGTCCAGAAATAAATGGTCTTCCCAGTAACAGTAAAGACAGTGCCCGGTCCTGTATAAAGCTTGCGTGGAAAAAAAAAACTCATTTACAAAGTGGCATTTGGCTCATACAAATGAATAAATAAGAGCACTGCTTTCAGTAACAGCTTTTTGATATTTTCTGGGTCTATATATGGAGCAGAGAAGATGCTAACATAGGAGTTACGTAAGAGGAGCAATCAGCCTGCTTTGCGTGCAATTGCCTGCAGCTTTCTCATGTCCTGTGGTGACTCAGACATCGCTGCAAGCTTCGTGGAGGGACGGTCTCAACTTTTCACCCCCACATTTTCATCTCATGGTGTGACAATGCCTTCTGACTCAGGCACTGGCTGAAGTCCTCCTTTCAAAGCACTTCTGCTGCTGCTATTAGATCAAGACCTGGCTCTGGCAAGTCCTAGTGAGAGGCACAGCGGGCTGAGCGAGGCGATGTGGTTTCACCTGCACGGGCTCCATCTGATAAAGTGCTGATTTTCTCAGCGTGCACCAGCAGAGCGTTTCAGTGCTCGCTTAGCAGCAGTGGTTCTGCTGAATGTGATGGGATTGCTCACATGCATGAGCCTTAATCACATGTTTACGCACCTGTAAAAGCAATGAAGAGGGGTTGGCTGCGAGCAGAATTCCAGCTCCATCAGCAGTAAGCAGAGCCTTCATCCCTCTGCTTATGCATTGTTACTTCATCATCTGTCTTTGCATGCTCACAGATAAGGAACAGATCGTCTGAAGAGATATCATCTTCTCATGATAATGTGTTCTCCTTTTAGGTCACAGAAATCATTCTGCAGATACAAAAGAAATGCTTCTGAATGCAGGATCCTCTTGTGCAATGTTTCTTCCTTTGCGTTTATTTATTTGCCCCTTCTTTATCTCAGTAAAGCATGAGCAGAGCCAGAAAGTCTCTTCTCCTAAACCATGTACACAAATGACTAAAATCTAAAGTAATAAATTAAGGTTGGGGAAAAAAAAAAATCCCATGGTTTAATGCACTTGGACTTTTACATCTGTCTTGCCTAGATTCAATTTTTTTTCACATGTCTAGGAGTTTTGCAGATGTCTCTGCATCTTAGACACAAATGCCAAATTGTGATTTATGGAACCCTACCTAAATACCTCAAACTCTCTGCCTGCAACTTGGTACCATCACGCCACCAGCTTTTATTTTTGCAGAGTGTTTCATATTACCTTCTTTTTCCTGTGTTATCTTCTATGTCACTTCATCACTACATCAAAACAAAAGAAGTGGATTAAAGCAGTTTATTGCATTATGGTTAAATATTTCTCTCAAAGGGAGAGCAGATCATTAAGATAGAATCCTGATTGAATCTGGTGCAGCCATAAACTATCTTAAATGAATGTTAATAGAGAAGGACAATTATTGTTGACTTCAAAATGCAAACAAGAACTTCAGACACTGATTCCTATCAGCCCATTAGAGCTGGCTGGATTCTGCACACTGTTTTAACAGTTGCTTAGCAATGGCAAATAAGCTGTTCTGTCTCTTATCACTAGAGGTATAGTTAGAACAATACCTATTATTTAACTGAATAGGTATGAAATTAGTTTATATTGTTCCTCTTTCTGAGATGGCAATTGGCAGCAAAGTGAGTTGTTTAGGCTGCAGGCAGAAGCAGTGATTTTTTTTTTCCTGGAGTTATCTATGGAGATAAAATGAAACTAAGGATTCGCTGTGGCTGCTTATCTGAAAGCATCATAAAAAGCCCTTTGCTTGTGTGTGCAGGAAGAAAGAGATCTCCTACAAATGTTTTCTTCGAGTGAATTTCCAGGGATGTATCAACATTAATGAGTAGAGCCTATTAAAAACAACCAATCCAGCAATAGTGCACTGCAATGACTCCCTTTCCCTCTTTCTCTGGTGGGCACCTCTGATGAAGCCCCTCAGCTCTGATCTGGGCAAACACACTGGAGATGAAGCTGCCAAAGCCAAGATCCACAAGGACATTTAGGCACTTGTAATTTACTGGTATATTTGTTCTCTTTCCAATGTGCACCATCCAAAATGGAGTCCACACAGCTGCAGAATTCCACAGCTGCAGCACCATTCACACCTAGCATGCAGGGTGTGCCACTGCTTCAATAGGGAATCCTCAGCAGAGCCATGTGGTTTAATTCATAAAATCAGAGAATAATCATGGTTGGAAAGGACCTCCCGGATCACAGAGTCCAACCATAACTACAAGAACAAAAAACATCTAAATATTCGACCATTTAGGGGAGAAAAAACCCAAAACAACAACAACAAAACATCAAAACCAGACACCACCAAAACCACACCAGCTCCCTACATGCCTGTCCCTAGAGCATGTTGTGAAGCACCATGTCAACCTTTTCCTAAATACCTCCAGGGATGGTGACTCAACCCCCTCCTTAGACAGGCTGTTCCAGTGCCTCACCACTCTCACCATAAAGAATTTCTTCCTAATATTCCTAATATCTACCTCCCCTGCTGCAACTTCAGACCATTCCCCCTGGTTCTGTCATGAGTTACTAAGGAGAAGAGGCCAACATCCACTTCTCTACAACCTCCTTTCAGATAGCAATTCCTGTCTCTGCAACTTATTAATTATGTCTAGGATTTATACCTGTAGCTCCTGCCTCCCACAGGAATACCCCAAGAATACTTCTGGAGTCTAATTCGAGGTAAATGTTTTACAGGACAAGTGGAGCTTAGATAAAGGCTGTACATCCAAGCAAAAAATTTCAGATTTTAGGCCAGGTTGTTATCCTCCAAGTTTGGTGCAACCGTTTTTTTATTTACGTTTTTCAATTATTTTAAATTATTTTAAAAATTATTTTAAGTACAGCTGATTAAATTTAGCAGAAAAATAGAGGAATGCTTATACTTTGCAATAGACTAGTTTTGTAGTTAGTGATTTGGGGAAGCTGAAATTAAATAACAGCTGATTATAGGTTTTAAATCATGGAATAACAAAATTCATCTGCAACAGGTTGAAATTTGAAGGCATGTCTGGAGCTCATCTAGTCAAACCTCTCTGCTCAAGCAGGGTCACCTGAAGCCAGTTGCTGAGGACTGTGTCCAGTTGGGTTTTGAGTATCTGCATAGATGGAAACATATAACCTCTCTGGGCAACCTCTGGTGTGTTTGACCATCCTCACAGTAAAATTCAAAATAAAACCAAACCAAAACCAAGACCAAAAAGTGTAGCAGCAGTGTTCTATAGTTTGCACACCTTTCCATCAGAAGTTTGAAGCTATCAAACTCAACTTTTCAATGTACTCATGGCAAAAATTTATTTTTTTTTTGCTTAAGCTACTAGATTTTTATAATGCCTACAGTATTAATCAGTCATTTACACTCACTCAAATTAGCCCAGTTAATATTTTTCCTAATAATGTGATTGGAATAAGCAGACACAGCAAGAGCAGTTTAACCTGAGCTTAAAGATGGAGTCACAGATTAAACGTTTGATCACTTATTCTTACCTGAATTCCTGTCCTGCAGCTAAATAACTACTTTCAGATAACTAAATGAAAAAAAAAAAAAGAAAAAAAAAAAAAGAAAAATTACTTTCTCAAGTAGAAATATAAAATGAAGTGGAACTACAAAATTGTACATTAAAGATGAGCTGCAGTCAGGAAGATGGGCAAGCTGAGAAATGGCTTCGACTGTCCAGTCACCAAACACCCAGGTTCTAAGTCCAGAGGCTAAATCAAGAACAAACCTTTTCCTTTTTTATTGTTTTGTTTTGTTTTGTTTTAAAAGAATGTTGCTGCAGAAATCCCAGTTTGTCATGGTGCATTGCAGAAGCCAAGTGGGGCTAGCCCAGATCTTATGCTGGCTAAGTATAATTAGAAAAAAAAATGCCAAGTGCATTGAAATTTATATTCATGAAAAAACTTTGAGTACAAACCTCTGCAACAAAATAAAAACATGGATTTTAAATATTTTTTTTTTGAGGTCTGCACCAGGTTAAAAATTACTGTTCACAGGTTTTAATGCCATGATTGTAGCATACAGTGCCACTTGGGCAGGCATGGGCCTTGCCTCGTAGTCCTTACAGGCTACACTTTGAGAATACAGAAATGATTGAAATAATATGTGAATTCCATAGCAAACTTTTATTTGCAGTTGCCTCAGTGGTTTTCAGAAGGGCCAGGCAGAGTTGGCATGTCCAACTGGTGACAACGTGTCTGCAGAGAAATCCCAGTTTTCTCTCATGGGGAAGCCTGAGTGTGCTACAAAAGAAGATGTGGACTTCCCAGTGATGAGAAGTGATGGGGATGATGGTATGTGTGATAAATTCAATAAAAAGGAGTGTTTGAGCATGACCATAACTAAACTTTGGGGTTTTGACCCATCACATAATCCTGAATGATGCAGGAAGGTCACCTAAGACTACAAATGAATCTGACTGTAAATGCCAACTGATGCTCCAACTCCACCTCTTGCCTTCTGTTGTGAAAACCCTTCACCAAAACTATAATCTCTCTAATGCTCATTCTTGAGGCTTGCAAACTAGATTATGTCTTTAAAATACCAGACCTTCTGGTATCTCTCCCAAATCCTGCACCATCTCTGTTGTTATCTCACATCCCTGAACAGATTAACATTTCCAAGGTTTCAAATATAGATATTTCTTTCCAGAGCTGTCTGCTTTGCCTAGCATGAGCAACCTTGTTTTCATTTAAATAGCTCTACCCACATCACTCTGTTTTTAAAGCTATCAAAATTGTTGTCATACCACAGCCATCTAATGGCAGGATCTAGAGTTCTGGGCCTAATAGCTGTCATTTACTGCAACCCAACTGCAAATGTTGCTGAGGACCCCTCATTTACAGCAGCCAAGTCTCTGGCACACAGAAATAGTGTGTCTCAAATCAAGTGTAGAATCCTATTTATGTTCAAGTGCAATTAATATAGCAAATAGATGTAAAAAGACCCCAACTAAATAAAAAACAACAGCATGGAATTCTTCCCATGCTGGTCAGTAATCATTTTGCACTCCACTTGACTGCACTGGGGTTTCACACTGAGGATTTTGCTGCCTAATTTCACCTTTAAAAATGTCTGCTCATGTTTTACATTTTATAATAGCTTTTTATTATTTTTTTCAATGATTAGCTTCTGTTTCATGAGCTCTTAAACAACATTTTCTGAAAGAGGAGAGCTTGTGTCACCCATTAGTGCAGAGTGAATAGCAATCTTATGCAACTTTCAACAGAATCAGCTCCAAGAGTTTGAAATATTCTTGTCAAGGAGTAGCTCTAGCCTGCAGTTTGGGCCTCTGCTTTCCCATCTTTTGTGTGATGCTACTGCTGGCTTCTGCAGTTTGAGGTTTAATAAAAAAAACAAACAGAGGACAAATGGTGTCTGTATGCAAACTACTGTCTTTTTCTCCTTTAATGTGTTACGTATTGTTCTCTAAAGTTAATTAAAACAGCAGTATGAGCTTCCAGTGAGTTTTGTGGGGATTTCAAAGACTGGGTTTTTAAAAAAAATTACTGATTAAAATAATTAATTATAATTAAAATAATTTATTTTAATATTATTTTGAAAAAGAAATAATACACACAATATACTTTGCAGTTTAAGTTTCTACTAAAAGGCAAAAATGAATGCCAAAATTTCAGAAAAACTGACCACCACATATACCATGATGACAAGCTCTATTACTATTTCCCATACTCTGATGTCTAAGCTTGGCCTTATCCCACCTCCCCATCAATCACTGCACACTACTCTTTGTGTCATGTCATCATATTTCCATAATCATTAATCATCTTACCCAATAAATCCTTGAGCAATTATTTAATTTACTCTCTTAACAGCTGTCCACTCATACTGCCACCTAGGCTTCTCATTTACCAGCATGCCTTTGATCTGGGAACTGTTCAATCAGATCAATAACATGCAAAGGAAATGTAGATAGACTGAAACAAGAGAAATTCTTTCATGTGGTATATCCACATTTGGAACAAGTCTTTCAACTCACCAGCCAAAGCTTTTCTTGATAGTGATAAACTTCTTGATAATGATTTAACAAATTACAGCTAGGTAACAGCAAAGCATATTGCATTTCGCAGCAGAGCAAGTGGTGGGTGTAAGGAGGAGACTGGAGTTCCCAGTAACACATGCACTGGAAAGCCCCCTCCTTCCCAGTGAGCCAGGAGATGAGATACCAGACTTGTCCCTGTGGGAGACAGATGTAGGGAGAGACAAAGGCCATTTGCACATTCAGGTCTGTGGGAAACTGCCTCATTTATCCCTGTGCCTTCCCAGAGGTCTCAGACATGCCCTCCCCATCCCTTTGCAGGTTCTGATCCACCCTGAGTGACAGCACAAGAGGCAATG
>VYZU01012217.1:0-20628 GCA_013401355.1 Ceyx cyanopectus
CTCCTTTTCTCCAGGCTGAACATGCTTGTGCAATACCACATATCTGCATTATCAGAAGCAGTTCATTGCAGACAGTTATCAGCACTGGGCCATATTTCACAGTACAGCACAGTATGGTACCACCTGCACTTTACAGTGGGACCTGGTTAAGCTCAGTGACTTTCTGAGACAGAATACTTAGCTCTCTCACCAGCCCATTTCGTTAGGTGAATCCCACTCCTAGGTGAGCCCCTAGAGGTCAGGTACCCCCAGAGCATCTTCATTTCTTATAGAGGGAGGCCAGAGAGATCAGTAGAGGTCCTCAAGTTGGGTGTTGTGGGAATAATCCCGTCTTCACTCTCATTGCCTCTTTTTGAACCCTCTGTATTCCATTTTATGAACTTTTTTTTCCAGATCATCTGTTCTGCCCTGTTCTCACAGTTGCTCCTTCCTAGCATGCATTTTTCACCAGAATCTCTGCATCCTGCACTGATGTGTTCCATGTTTTCACAGCTGACATCCACTGGAGACAGGTAAGAACTCTCATTCATCACAGTTGTAAATGTTCTTTTCCTCCTCCCTCTAAATTCTACCTTGAGAATGCAGATGGCCAACTCTAAAACATCCTATCAAAATTTAACATGCAGGATGTTTTTCTCTTAAACTGAAATGAACATTAAAACATTTTCTATACTTAAAAAAAAAATCACCACAAATAGCATCACTGCTCCCCACAACCAATCAGAAAAAGCACTTAACACAGCATAACATTAATCCTCAGGAATGGCTATAATTTCTCATAATGAATGAGATTAAACAGACCTTGTTCCTATCTTCTGAAGGGAATATGCTGTGTCTGAGAACAATAGAAATGACTTTGACAGTAGCTTCAGCTCACAGTCACTGATGCTCAATTGTCAACTAGTCTACCAAGCCCTTAATAGAAATGTGGCAACATCTGAGTTGAGGAAAGAACAGAAGCTGTTCAGGCTCAGTTAAACTCAGCTTGTTTGGGATAAATCAATGACTATGGGAGAACTTTCAGCCAAGCAAAGAAATGTTTTCCCTACCTCTGCAGTCCTTCTCTTGTTTCTGAGTTCCATCTACTGAGTCAGGGGTGAGCTGAAGTAGTTGATATTTCTTCAGCAGCCCTAGAGACATGGCCCGTGTTGCACTGCAGGTGAGATGAGATCATAGAAAAGGCACAGGGTCAACACCTGAGCTCTGCACCAACTCCTCCTGAGACCTCTGTGAGATGAAATGGGAGATAAACAGAGACTTTACAGCTATCTCAAAATAGAGCTTGTCTTCCATCCTTGTATGGATCTCCAGGTGCTTCAAACCTCTGAGCTACCAAACACTGGGGCAATGAACTCCATGGTGAAAAGCACTATTGTGTTGAACTACCAAATCCCATAGCACTTTTAGGTTCAAAGGTCCTGTGGGGCATAAGAATAAAGAAGGACATTTGAGGAGCAAAGCCCCAGTGTGTCCTTGTGAGTTACAGTCTACCAAAGAAGTAAATGAATGAAGGAAAGAGAGGATTAGAAATTGCATGATTGGTTCCTGTAGCAAGAGAAATAATGGTTTCATATTTTTCCAGCTGAAGTGTGTAGGCTCAATGCCCTTTATTCACTCTGGGCCATCAGTCAGTTGCCCCCAAATGCTTCTCCCTGATGTGAAAAAACTGCTTATGCCATGCAGGTAGCAGGCCAAGCTGCATGTGGGAGAAGGCTTCTTGAGAGGCTGTGGTGAGAAGAGTTCCTCTGGTCTCTCCATCCTGACTTAACAGCTCTTCATTCAACCAGCATGGGGAAATGGGCCCTGCTGATTTCCCTCTTGACATCTGCCTTCCTCTGAGATATGCCACTTGCCCTTCTGGACACTTGCCAGACATAAGGGGTCCTGGTTCTTCATTATCACCTTCTGAGGCTGAGAAGATGACAGGTTCATTGAGATGAGAAGATTAATGAAGCCTAAAGACCAGTATGTCCTTCTGCATCACTGGGCAGGAACCTGGCCATCAGCAGGCCATGAGGAGACAAGGAGACCCTTAGACTCTCAGTTGGGCTGTCTGAATGGAAGTGTCTTTCACAAACAGAAGCCATTTCAAGCTTTTTTGTTTGGTTTTGTCCAAGGTTGTGCTAGGATAGAGTCAATTTTCACAGGAAGATGGGAGGAGGTACAGCCAGGATGGTTGAACAGAGCTAGCCAAGGGGCTAGTCATGCCATGCTGACATCATGCTTGGTGTATCAGGTGGGAGCTGGCTGAGGGAGGCACAGACAGGTGGGCAGTGGGTGGACAGCAAGTTCTGGGCTGAGAGCAGTTGCATTATCACTGTCTTTAGATATGATTTCCTTAGTATTATTGTTATTACTGATGTTTCTTCTCTCTCTGTTGTACTTATCAACTGTACTTATCTCAAGCCATGAGGTGTCACAATTTTCTCCCAGTTCTCCTCTCCATCCCACCAGGTGAGGGCAGGGAGTGAGCAGGGGCCATGTGGCACTTCAGTACTGTCTGAACCACAACAGATTTGTTTTGTTTTGTCTTAGGCACATTTCCTCACTTCCAACTCAGAAGCCATTAGATCTCTTTCTCTTCATGCAAACACACCTGTCTTCCCTGATCCTACCTCTTCTGTCCCAGCTTCTGTTCTCCTCATTATTAGAGGAGAAAGTGCAACTAAAGCACATCTACTCCCTTCTCCCATCACACTAGCACACAGGACAAGCCCTTCTTGAGCAGCAAGACAAAGAAGCAAGGCACTGGGTAGGGGCTACAATGAGGAGAGCATCAGGCAAGAGACAGGAGTATTTCCTCTTTCCCACTGTGACCTGATGAGCTGGTACTTCTCTGGTCACCTTTCTTCAGTGTTGACACCTGAGTTGTTTGCCTGTGTCCCCAAACTATGGATCATCTGTGCAATTTCCACACAGACTTCTACAGAGGAGACTGACTGGCTTCCCTTGTACTCTTTGACTCCTGGAAACAGCCAGCAGCTCTGTTCATGGCCTGAAATTGTTGATGTAGAAATGAGCTGAGCCTGGGCTGAAGTGTGAGTCTGGAGTGCCAGCATGGCCAGGGATGTGACAGGTGTGTGTTTCCTTGGGCACCCATGTTCTGCTGTTAGCACAGGCAGCAAACAGGGGCAAGACTGTCTCTTTTTCTTTTTGAATCCAGGTAATCTTGCAATTGAACACAGAATCCTTCCTCCATATCAACAAGCCAGGTGGGGACCTCTGGTCTTTGGAGAATTCTTGACAAGGTTGGAAGGCAAACACTGCAATTTCTGCCCTGAACTTTTTCCAGAAAGCACTTGGGGTAGCTGAAAAATTTGTAATGTCCCTAGTGAGTTTTGGATGCATCTTTCCAGAGGGTTTCTTCTCTGACTAACAAGCTCTTCTTTGCAGATGTGTCATCACTCTAGGGTGTCCCATGGAGTGTCTCCACCCATGGGATTAGTCCCTTGAGATCCTCAACAACAGTTGAAATCACTGCTTGGTACAGTTCAGTCTTTATCTTTCTGAAAGTCAAGACTGACCATAAGGTAGTTCAGTCTCTAAGTGTTTCTATCCAATCTGATCTTGCAGTCCATGTTAAGGTTTTAGTTAAGGCTCAAACTACAGAGTAAAGGATGAGTAAATTCACTAGGTAACTATTTTTCTGATATTGTCATTATGTTTCAACCTGAGAAACTGAAGTTGCTGATGTATCCAGTCTGAGATAAGGACCTGAATGCAGAATAAAACCTATCACTACCTCATCTGTTCACAGCCTGGAAAGCAGCTCTGTAAAAAACTGGGCACATACTAAATATTATTGGTTTATATGTAAGTAACCAGATACTACTGCCATGTGCATCAGCCTTACTAGGTGTATGGAAAATTGAGTTTATTCTTCTTAACTCCATAAGAATACTCTTAGAATCAGCTCTTAGTCAATTTCTAGCAACAAATTATTCTTTCTAGTTTCCATTCTTGAGCTGGAAATTATATCTGTACTCACAGTACCTAACAAGAAATCAGAGTATTGCTAGTGGAACTGTGTGCAAGTTTGTACTCCTCTGTGACAGAGCACTTGGGGAGAGTTCTTCTGTGTAACCTTGTTATGTGCATGGTCAGGACCATGCCAATGAGTATTTACATTTTTATTGCAAAATCATCCGTGTGTTAATGAATAGAATTTTCAGTGTAATAATTGCTGTTGATTATTTATACAAGTTCTTCTCTTTCTTTCAATGAAAAGATCTTTGAGGATGGGATGTGTCTGAGTTGAATTGCTATATATGTGTAAAGTTTATGTTTACCTGTTTACTGTGGATTAGTATAAGTGGTGTCTTTATATATTTATGTACTTACACATATTATAGTGTCTGTATGGAGATTGGTTGTCTGCTGGAGTATTTGCAATTTCTTCTATAATTGTCTATGTGAAGTTCATGAAATACATGCTAAAACTTAGATTTCAGGATGGAAGGAGGACAGGCTGTTAGAGGCTTTGGTATTATTCCCAAAGACTTAATTGTGACTCATATTCTTTATAGATGGTGCTCTCACCACTGAAATGTAACATATTCTGATATTATTTCCTTAGCAGATAAACCCTATCTCTTCCCAAGAGATGACAAATGTTACAGCAGTACTGGAATTCAGGCTACTGGGCTTCAGTAGCAACCCACAGAGCCAGATCCTCCTGTTTACACTGTTTCTGGTTCTTTTTATTCTCACCATCCTAGGAAATGTCATTATTATTTTGGTGGTGACACTGGAGCCACAGCTTCATTCCCCTATGTACAAATTTCTCAAGAACCTCTCTTACCTCGAGATCTGTTACACCACCACGGTGGTACCCAAGATGCTGGCCAACCTGCTGGCCAAGAGGAAGAGCATCTCTTTCTCAGGATGCATGGCCCAGCTTTACTGCTTCATCTCCCTGGGAGCCACCGAGTGCTACCTGTTGGCAGCGATGGCGTACGACCGGTTCCTGGCGGTCTGCGAGCCCCTGCACTATCCCGTCACCATGACTTTGGAGTCTTACACCCGTCTGGCTGTAGGCTCGTGGATCACTGGTGTTTTTACTGGTTTTCTGCCCTGTCTGATGGTCTACAGATTGAATTTCTGCAATTCCAACCTGATCGATCACTTCTTCTGTGATATCTCTCCACTGCTGAAGCTCTCGTGCTCAGACACGGCTGTCACAGAAGCTGTCATCTTCATCATCTCTTTCCTGGTCCTTTCCAGCTGCTTTCTCTTGATTCTTTTCTCATACCTACTTATAATTCTCAGTATCCTGAAGATACCCTCTGCTTCTGGAAAAAGAACTACCTTCTCCACCTGCAGCTCACACCTCATGGTAGTGACTGTGTACTATGGCACAATGATTTCCATGTATGTTCGTCCAACCTACAACCTCTCCTCTGAGATCAATAAGGCTGTGTCTGTGCTCTACACGGTGGTCACACCCCTTCTGAACCCAGTAATCTACAGCTTGAGAAACAAGGCATTCAAGAAGGCCTTGGAAAAAATAGTCCTCAGACACCATTGTCTTCATTCTTTGTAAGTTGGGAACACTTCAAGGCTGACACTTGTTGATATTCAGGCTCTTTGTATTCTGACTACAGAGCAGGTTATTATCATGAGCATGAGTAACAGCAACAGTTGTTGCTGCTTTTTATAGAAAAAGAAACACTTTACAAATGATTTCCTTGTTTTCCTGTTTGTATGTTTTTCTCTTGGTTTGCCTGGTCATTTTTTTTTTTTTAATTCATCATTTCAGAATAATTGTCATTCTGTTCTTCTTATACTTCATTTGGGGCATGTGAAACCAATCTCTTGACATAAAGTTAGAAAAAGCATATTTGCCTTTTATGAGGAAAATGTATCCCAGAAACACATTTCTATTGTCACTTTACAATAATTTAACCCTATGAGAAGTTCCTGTGGTATGGCTGTATTTCTTAAGTGTACTGTTATTCATCAAATATTCTACCACTAGGAGCAGAAGATGGGCTTTAGCACATGAACAGGCATGTCAAACATGGTTTTAGGATGTAGAAGAAGAGAGTTCTAGATGCTCATATCTGACAGGCTATCTAAGAAACAACTCACCTGTCCCAGTGACACATCTATACCATAGGAGAGACCCTTATTATGCTGGGTTGTACAGGAGCAGGTACAGGTGGGTTTTGAATGTCTCCAGAGATGGAGACTCCACCACCTCTCTGGCAGCCTGTGCCAGGCTCCAGCACCTTCAAAGTAAAGAAGTTCCTCCTCATGTTTAGATGGAACTTCCTACGTTCAAGTTTACGTCTGCTATCTCTTGTCCTGTCACTGGACACTGCTGAAAAAAGACTGGCCCCATCCTCCTGACACTCACCCTTTAAGTATTGATATGATCCCCAAAGGATCCATAAGGGGCACAAAGCTCCCCTAAATCTGGTACTGTATCTGTCAGCCCCATGGGAATGTCTCAGAAACCCTCGTGCATTCTGATGTATGAGATGGCTGTGCACACTCAGTGATGCCTACAGCCTTGGTCTGTTAAATTGCATCCAGAACTACATTCACTGTGTTTGAAGATCTTCATTCTACTGTGAATTCAGGCAGTGAAGTCCCCTTTTGTAGGGTCAAACTTCTTTTTTTTTTCTTCCCAGCTCCTTATCTCCTTTATTAGATACAAGAGAAGCAACAAGAGATGTTGAAGCAACACCGGGCTTGGGTCTCTGAGACAGAGAAGGCAGATCTTGTCATTTGTGGTGAGAGACAGGAGAACTCTCACCACAAGTGATGTTGCCACTTGTCCTCTGAAGGAGCTTGAAGTGAGAAGAGTCACATCATCCATCCCACTCCTGTACTACCTGTGCAGTCGTGCAGGTCCTGTCAGAACAGTTACCAGCACTCGTTGACTCTGGCCCATGCTGCCTCCCTCAGAATGACACAAGCACACAATGAATCCCTGTTATCTTTGCTCACAGAATATTATCACTCTTTTAGAGGTATTTTGAGAAACCCAGTGAAAGAAATATGGTTTTTTTTTTATGGTTATTCATCAGTGAGAGGACTGAGTAAGAAATTATATGCATTGTTCCATCTTGCTTAGATCTTAGTGACTGACAGTCCTGTCGTGTTTTAACCCCAGTAGGCAGCTCAGCCCCACACAACCACTTGCTCACTCCTTGCTGGTGGCACAGGGGAGACAACTGGAAGGGTAAAAGTGCAAGAACTCGTGGGTTGAGATTCAAGTCAGCTTAGTAAGGAAAGGAAAAGCTGTGTACACAAGACAAATAAGGAATTTATTCACTACCACACATTGGCAGGCAGCTGTTTAGTCATTCCTAGGAAAGCAGGACTTCAGCACATGGAGTGGTTAGTTGTAGAGACAAATGCCAACTCTGAACGACCCTCCTTCTTCTGACAGCTGTTATATTGCTGACCATGATGTCATATGGTGTGGTCAGTTGGGGTCAGCTGTCCTGGCTGTGTCCCCTCCCAGACTCTTCTCGCTGTGGGGGGACAGAGGAAGGAACAGAAAAAGGCTTTGATGCTGTGTAAGGACTGTCCAGCAACAGCTAAACCATTCCTGTGTTATCAACAGTCTTGATCATGAGTCCAAAATAGCACCATACAAGCTATGATGAAGAAAATTTGCTGTCACAGGTAAAACCAGTAAACCTGTCCTCAAACACCCTGACCAGTCCCTCCAGCATGGTGTCATCTGCAACCCTGAGAAAAGGGACCTATGCCACCACCCCCCATTCACTGATAAAGCTGCTAAACACAACAGGTCTCCAGATGCATCCCTGATGTGTTCCACTTGTCACCAGCCCCCAGGCACAATGTCACTCATTAACAGCTACACTCTGACCCAATTCCTCCACAAAGTTTTTGACATGTTTTATTACCCAGCCACCCAGATCAGAATGTTCTGATGCAGATAAATAGCTATGATCTTGTCTCCCACAGCCAGACTAATGCAGAAAAATCCAGGCATGTGCCTGTCAGATTCTTACCCTCTCAGTTTGCCAGAAACGACTATCAATGTCATTTTCTGACAAATGCTGATTCCATGATACCATGGTATCCTCTCTATAAATTAGTCTCTATAAAAGACTCATTTACTATCAAATAATTAGCATTTTGTGAGGTAATAAAACCTAATAAAAAAGGGCCTACAACATAAACCTTGAAAAAATTCAACTGTTTATTTAACTTTTAATTAATTTTTTTTTTTTTTTTTTTTTCATGAAGTGTTTCTTCAACAATCCATTTGTATCATGGAAATAGTTCCCACACATCTGTAACAGTTTTTATTTGTTGAAAGAAAATGGATTTGTGTACACATTGAATGCCTGTATTCCTAATATTTTAGCTTGCTATATAATCAGTACCTGTCTTCCATATCTTCCTTTTATCAAATAATACAATAATCTCTTTGCTTTTCTACCTGTCAAACACTTTTTCCAACTGTGTTTGTCCAACCTAACATTTGTCATCTTAATTTTTGGATAAATACTAACAAAGACTGTTATCATTACCTCTCATTCCTAATAATCTTTCTTCTCATCTCATTGTGCCCACATCTATCTGTCTATGGTCCTTATGATCATAAACCTGCCTGCAGGGTCACGACCAGTGTGGGTTGTGCTGATTCATTTTAGAATCATCTGAAAATGTTTGATAAATCATCTTCAAAACATGACGTTTTCTAAACTACTTTATACATGTTATCATCTTTTATAAGTTAAGGTCAATGATCAATCATCCTGACTGCACGTGCAGTTCATTTCATGAGAAAAGCACCAGAGGGCATTGAAGCTCACATGGGATTTGCAAGGTGGATTTACTTCTGCTGTGGGAAGGGCTGGTGAGAAGGAAGAATTTACAAGAATTTACAGTCCTTGATGCCTGATTAAAAAAAATCCGGAAACTTTCCAAAAGCTGTTGGACTACAAAGACTGAATGATTACATTTATGAGTTATATTAAACATATGAACTTAATTGGCCTTAAAAATGAGAAACAAAAGAAGCCTTGTTACATCGTGGTCTTATGGAAATTGCCTAGAGTCACAAGCCCTTTCCCAGAAGACAGTTTCTCCTATTAAGCACCTGATGACTGCATGGGGAGTTACAGGTAGCTGTAAACTTATTAGAGATCCTCACTTTAACAAGCCCATGTGAGAAAATTACCCAGTGGGAAGAGTGGTTCAAGTTTCCTGAAGTTTTAATGGTGTCTGCTGAGGCTGTTAGAGATGGAGCTGCTGCAGGAAGTCTAAGTGGCTCTCCTGGGAGGCTGATTAGAGCAGAAAATCAGAGCATGGTTAGAGGAAAATAAAGGAAGGAACAAATGCTTTCACTAAGAAACCCCTTTGGTGGTTCCTGTCAAAGAAAGGAGTCAGCTGCTGATCTGCAGCACGACCTTTCCAGGCCTTGTCTGCCTGTAGCTGCTTTCTGCTCAGTGTGGGGCATGCACAGAAGACACCCAGGCTCTTGGATGGCTGCAGCAGCAGCACAGCAAAGGTGCCTGAGCAGGGTTCAGTCACCCAGCAGCCACATCCACAGCATTGCTATCCAGCAGTGAGCCTCTGCTGTGCAGTGCATAGGAAGGGAGAACCTTCTTTTTGCACTTCTTTCTGCATGAAGTGGTGGGTAAATTTGGAAAGAGATGAATTCCCTTGTATTCTGGCCAGCCCTCGGAGACTAGAGGGGTTAGGGGTGGCTGGACAGATCTCTTAGCAGGTATGCCAACTGTTGCCATGCCTATAGGTCCAACACCAGGTGTATGAACAGCCTGTCTGCTCTAAATCCAGTCACATTCCAAAGAAGCAACTGAACACATGAATAGCACAGTTTATTGTATATGCAACATATACAGGCAGAGGCCTTGGTGACACAGCATATGGACCTGTTCTATTCTACATGCAACTACCCCATTTACACCAATTTCTGTCTCTTTCTCCTTTGTTCCTCCTCAGTTCCCTTTCCTTGCACATTCCCTCATCTTTTTGCACCCTCCCAACAACCACTTTCAACATCCTGGACCCTCAGGCTTGAATCCTTATTGGTTGCAAACTCCATGTTTGCCTGCAATTTCTTGATAGCCCATTGATTCTTGTGACTGACAAGGTTTTGTTTCTGTCTTTGTTCCCTGTCTTTGCTTAACTGTCAGGTGTGTTTCTCTGTGTAATTTCTTTACGGTCTCCTCCTTTTCCTCAGAATAATATTTGATAAGGTTCCTGATTAGATTACCTTGTGAGATGACTACCACATTTGTTCTCATCACTGCCTCCCTTATTTTCCTGGTTTGTGTCTCTTTACATTCTTGATTATTGCTTCCTTATTTTCATATTATTATTTTTTTTTTTTGAATATGTCCTTGACCAGATACTATTACTATTATTACTACTATTACAACTAAATGCATTTCATGCCATTGGAAACGTCCTACAATTCTCCAGAGCCACAGACCATTTATCTCAGGGTTGTGTGAGATCTGGGTGCTTGGTGGTTTCCACAAATCAGGCACACACCAAACGGGACTCTCAGTGCCATATTTATACACAAAATATGTAGCTAGTAATTTTCCAAGACCATCCTCTTTACAATGATTGGTTGGTAATTTACATACATTAATAATACTGCTGACTCAATACTTCTATGCTCAGGGGATGGGTCTTGACCTGTCTTCTTGACCTATGGTGTGATTATTCTTCTTCTAATGAAGTTAGTTCAGCTAAGGATACAAGGGCCTTGAGTTTTCATGCCAAGCTGGCAATGCACAATTAAATAGTCTTCTTCAAAGCCTAATTGCTCCAGGATGTTTTTGGTTAAAGGATACTAAATATTTGTTCTTCTGATTACAGATGCCTTTACTTGTCACCTTGACACATACAAAGAACATCTTGCCCTAATACAATGTTAGCTGTGTTTTAGAGTTAGTCTTCAACAGGTTGATGGGCTCCTTGGTTTATTGGTCCCTACAGTTAGTGACCTCTAGAGGTTAGTGACCTCAGGCTTGACAACCCTTAAGCTTATGGACATCTAGGGTTATGGGCCTAGGGTTAAGGGGCCATAGTGGTAGCAATCTCTAGGGTAACAGGTTTTAAGGTTTAGTGATACCTTGGGTCTGTAGCCTCTAGGGTTAAGTGCCCCTAGGTTTTGCAGCTTCTAGATTTATGGGACCTTCCAATTGTCTCCCACTGTGACAAAGTTGTGAGCCCTTAGGGTTAGTGATCCCTAGAGTTAGTGCCTTCCAGGGGTTTGGTCACCAAAGTTAATCCCCCCACCTTGATTTATGGCCCTCTAGGGTTATGGGTGCCTATTATTAGTTACCCCTAGGCTTATGGGCCCATAGGGCTTGTAAACCCTTTGGTTATGGTTTTCTATAGAGTTAACTCTTGGGTTAATCCAGTTTCCACAGGCTCTTGAGCAGTTTGGGGAATTATAGGTCTAGGCAGCTCACTGCAGTCAGCCTCTTGTGCTAAGCCTGGTGGCTGCAGCAGTGTTCTGGGATCTTCACCCAAGACTCTTCTTGTCTTCTTGTGTCCATGTTGTGTTGTGCAGCAGCAAAACACACCAACAGTTGGCCAAGACACCATATTTACCACAGGATGCACAGTGTAAAAAAAAAACCAAGGCCAAGAAAGGCTTTTGATCTGAAAATCATTGCACTGAGCACTGACTGTCAGGAGGACTTTTCACAGTTCACAGGTTAGTTGTGATTCTGAACAAATACGTGAGTCATTCCAACAGAAGAAAAAAATCACATCTCCTCCCCCCAAGAGGGCAGTTCCAGATTGTTTGGAGATATGAGCTGCAGTAAAACTGTACCAAGCCAGTGTACCAAGCCAGCTTCAGGATCAAACAGAAGTCTTCTTGGTCTGAAAGGTATGTGAACTTCAGCTTTCTTGGGTTTACCTTTTTATTTTATTGAAATAATTGTTTTAACCTTGTGGGTTTGGAGTTGGAAACTGAACCATAGTTTGTAGGCTTTGTTTTCTAGACTGCTATGTAAATATCGCCCTGCTTGTCTTGGGTTCCAGCAACTGTCACTTTTGAGAGCTTACAATAGGTTTACCCAGACCAAGGACCTTAAAGAGAATTTAAATGTTATCTGAAAAGAGACATGAACAAACAAAAGAACCCAAACCAACCCTGAGTGGTGAGGGATCCGATATTCAAGGTGTGGCCTCACCAGTGCCAAGTACAGGGGGACAGTCACTTTCCTAGTCCACACTGGTACAGGCCAGAATGCTGGTGGCCTTTGTGGCCACCCAGGCACACTGCTGGCTCATGTTCAGCTGGGTGTCACCAGCACCATTGGGTCCTTTCCCATCAGGCAGCTTTCCAGCCACTCATCCCCAAGCATTGCAGGGAGTTGTTGTGACACAAGCCAGAATCCAGCACTTGGTCTTGTTGACTGATAGCAATAAAAACATTTTAATTACCTGCATTTTGCCTGGGGCTGAGTTAGTTAGAGTCAACTTCAGAAGAGAAAGTCTATAGTTGAGCAATACTGACAAAAAGACACTTTTGTTTTCCCTGTGAACAGGTCACTGATGTGATAAATTTAAATCACTGATCCTGATAAGTTTAAAGTTTCAATCTTCACAAAATCATAGTCAATTCGTAGAAACCTAGAATGGTTTAGGTTGGAAAGGACTGTCAAAGATAATCTAGTTCCATCCCCCTGACAGAGGCAGGATGCATTTCAATAGGTCAAGCTGTTCAAAGCCACATTCAACCTGATCTTGAATGCTTCCAATGATGGGGCAGCCACAACTTCTCTGAGCAACCTCTTCTGGTGTCTCATCACCCTCATCATAAATAATTTGTTCCTTATGCTCAATCTAAATCTACCTGCTTTCAGTTTTAAACCACTGCCCTTTGTCTTGTCACTTCAATCCCTAGTAAAAAAAGCTTCTCCATTTTTCTTACAAGTCCCTTTTAAATATTAAAATGCCACAGTAAAGTCTTCCTCATGCCTTCTTTTCTCCAGGCTGAACAACCCCAGCTCTCTCAGCCTTTCTTAGCCTCTCTGTCCATTTTGTGGCCTCCTCTGCACCCCCTTTAACAGCTCCACATCTGTCTTATGCTGGGGACCCCAGAGCTGGACCCTTGAAGGACACAACTCTTTAGAGGTTCCCACTGGGACATGGGGCTATCGACTGTAACTCTTTGGGTGCAGCCAACCAGCCAGTTCCTTATCCATCTAACAGTCTATCCATCAAACCCATTTTTGTTCAATTTAGTGGCCAGAATGTTGTGTGGGATTTGCCCAAATCTTCAAAATTTCCACTGGCAAGATTTGGATTAGGCCCACTCAGCATCCTGCAAACAGAGATAAAATGCAGCGAACTCAGAAGCGAAACTTAAAATGAATGTCAGCAAAGCTCTGGTTCCTCCTTCCCTTCTCTGCCACACCTTGCCTTCATGCCACTGTCTGGAGAAAGCCAGAAAAATGATTCTTCAGGCAATGATAGGAAGGTGGCAAATGATGCAGGCAAAACAGTGGTGTGCTTTGGAAAACTCAGCAAAACAGCTTCTCTTACACCAAATAAAGGGGTCTCTCTGAAGAAACATGCCAATCAGATGGCATGTCAGTTTTGATACAGAATTTACATGAGTAAATTGTTTGCTGTCTGCAAACAGGTGAACCCACAGCATTCCAGGGCAAAGACTAATAGAGCAGAAAGCCCTACAAGTCTGTGCTTGTGACTAAGGGTCACTGTGGCTGGTCATGGGCCCTGGTGTGCAGGGGTGCAAAACAATGAGGAAAACACCCACCCGCACTTTTCCAACACAGATGAAGATTAACTTTTGAGCGTGCAGTTTTAGATAACTGCTAGAGAGATGGGGTGCAGAAGGTGCCAGAGAGCAGAGACAAGGCTGTGGAAGAATACCAGTGAAATCATTGCCCTGGCATAGCTGAGGATAGCTTTAGAGGAGAGAGAACACTACAGGTTGCTACTGGCTCATGATGCCTTCCAACAGAATCCACTGATAACCCTCCAGCATGCTTCAGGATAGCCCAACAAATGAGGTCCCTTACTGTCCCTTGTGATGACTATTGTTTGTAGAGAGTTATGGCAAACTTTCAATGGGAGCAGTGCCACCTCAGCCTTGGGTGACCAGCTTAGATATGCACTTCCCCCATTTCTTCTGCTCTCTCAGGTGTTCTACAAAATGGCAACCAGTGTCAGCAGGGAGGACTCTGTAAAGTCAGGACTGGTGAAGATGCACAAGCTATGGGTCATGTTGCTGGCTGTAGCTGCAGTCTCCCTCGTCTCCATGTGCTTTCTGGTGTTGAATGACAGGTGAGTGAGAGATGGAAATGTGTCCCCTGCTCCTAGAAAGGAAATGGGAACTCAGAGGATGACTCCAGGAGACCTCCAGGGGAGGAGTCAATAGGGTAGGACTGGAGATAGTGTAGGGGAAGGATGCAATGTTGCTAGTTTCAGGTGGGTATATCAGTCTGGACATGGTTGCCATGAGATGGCCAAGGGGAGACACTGGAAGTAGGGGATTGTTGGGGTGGAGTTGTGAAAGCTGTGTGAGGACATGGTATTCTGGCTCAGTTTAACCCTTTATGGTTTATTTTTCACAGACCTGACATCAAAGTTCCAGAAGCAGAAGCATGTCAAGGACTGTTGAGCAACATAACACAACCTCAGAAGTGAGAGTCATGGCCATTATGAGTGCTGGGCAGTGGCTGACAGACAACTGGCTAAACTGTCACCTTTTGGCCTCAGTGAAGGTCCAAGGGGTAGGAAGGGATGCAACAGATAGTCATTTGCTTGCAGTAAGTCTTTGTGAGAGCATTCAAGTTGCTTATGAGCTCTTTCTGCCCTAGGGTGGATGAGGTCTGGAGCCTGAGACACGTGGAGTTAATGCAGAGCTGCCGCTGGAAGTTCAATGCTACTGCTTTGGCCCAGTACAGGTGATGCCCACCAGTCACTGGGAAAAACTATTAAGTTCACCTGCTTCCAACAAAACTGTGACCAAAGTGGTATATTTTCACAGTCAGGGTGACAGACGCTGGAACAGGCTGCCCAGGGAGGTTGTGGAGTCTGCTTCTCTGGAGACATTCCAAACCCACCTGGATGCATTCCTGGGTGACTTGGTCTAGGTGATCCTGCTCTGGCAGGGGGGTTGGACCAGATGATCTTATAGGTCCCTTCCAACACCTACCATTGTGTGATTCTATGATTAATGTATCGTTGACATGTGCTCAACCCACAATGGGTGAAGTGGGCATTCAGGATCAAAAACCAACAAATGAGATAAAACAAAATGTTAGACACTCACAAAATGTCTATATTTATATACATACGTCTGCAAATTTCTTTGTCTTCTACAAATCAGACCAAGAAATTCTACTCACACATCACCACACACTGACACAGTTTCCTGCACACACTGCCCTTCACAGGACGTGTGTGTGCTCTGTTTTTTTTTTCTTTAACACTTGCTAATCTTCACACTGTTTGCACTCACAACCATACCTAAAGAGATGTTGTTCTCTAGGTCATATTTTAAGGGTGGGACCTGTAGATACACCCTTGTGTAACACCTGTATGCATTTCTCCTGCATCCCATATGCTGGCCTTTGATCTTGCATGTTGATGAGCTTATGATGGGAGGGACGAAGGCACGCATGGGTCAGGGCTGAAGCTGAGGCTGAAGAAAGCGGGAGGGGCTAGGTGAAAGAGAACACATAGGAAATGTCTGGAAGTGTATGTGGGTGAGGAAGAAGAACATGAAGGATGTACGGAGATGGATGAACAAAGACTGCATGACAAAGGTTGTTCTAACTTGACACAACACCTTCTTTGTGTTCCCTGTATTTCCCATGCTTGCTTTCCCTTCACACTGCAGTCCTTGCTCCCCTAATCCTTCTGTTTCCACTGTAGCACCTCGCCTTGCCCTCTCTTCTCCCTCCTCTCTCCTTTGTTATTCTGTTACAGTCTCCCTTCATCCCATCCCCAGACCTCTGCTCAGCATCTTCCATTCTTCTCCCCCTTACAGGGAAGAGCTAGGGCACTGCTGCAATGCCTCAGCCTGGCTGGCTGTGACACAGGACAACACACCTCTGGGGTCAACGATGATCTATGATGGGTATCGCTCAAAGAGCATAAAAGTCAGCAGTGGCTTGCTGGAGATCCTGCCAGAGGTAAGAGTGCTCTTTGTTGAGGAAGATGATTCACAATATGCAGGTTTCTTCTCTCATACACTCCAGAATGTATCTAGCTGGAAGGTCTTTACTGTAATTCTCTAAAGGTGAGTGAATTTCTACATGTTATTCTTCATAGAAATCCCCCTTTCTGGGCCCTCTCTACAAAACCTGTGCTGTGGTGGGAAATGGAGGAATCCTCAGGAACAGCAGCTGTGGCTCTACAATTGATGGGCACCAGTTTGTAATCAGGTAATTGCTGCCAGCCTGCCCAAGGAGAGGTGTAGGAGACCAGCAGGAGGAGGGGGCTTTCATGGGGGTAGGGTGAAGGTAGAGAAAAGGGAGACAGAAGAAATGATCTGAGTGAGGTTGAAAGTGAGGGGCTAAAGAAATGGTGGTGTGGAGCTGAACTAGGTAGCGTCACAGAGGGATGGGTAACCTCTCACAATATCATGGAGCATGGTTTCTCAGATTTCTTTTTCTTATCACCTCAATCAGATTTAACCTGCCTTCTGTGGACTTCCCTGAGGATGTGGGCACAAAGTCAAGCATTGTCACTGTGAATCCTACCATCCTTCTGAAAAGGTAATAGGTATGGTAACAAAAATGGAGGAAAGGACTCCTCACTTTTTTCTTCCCATATACTGTGTTCTTGAAGAGGCCAGCTCTTTTGCCTCTGCTCTGGGTCCCTTTGCTACCATGCATGACCTGTCCAATAAAATCTATTGGCATCTGCTGCCATGAGATGCTCCCTCCTGGGCAGAGGTATCCAGGGGAATACTGTAAGTCTTGGAGTTGTTTGAGGTAGAGTTTGTTCAAGACTTGGTTGCTGTTGTTTGTTTCAGCTTACCACAAGAGATTAATAGCATTTCCAGTCTTTCCAGTTAGCTGATCCTCTCAAGGGTGATATGACAGGCAGAGAGGCTCAGATGTATTCTGTACTGCTGCTGTCAGGATGAGCTCTGGTGATAACTCTTTCATTTCTTTCTGATCCTAGGTAAATAAATGATCTTTATGTACAGTGGAGAAAATGGGTACAACTTGTCCTACAGCAGACAGCTAAAGTAAGACAGAGCAGTTGTGATTCAGATGTACTTGTTTCCCTCCACTGACTACAAGGGGCATTTAGAATATGAGCTCAGATGTAGATGCCTGTGTAGTAGATCTCTAAAAACAGATGGCACAAATTCTCTCCCAGCCCTCTGCTGCACTAATGCATTATGGGGCATCATTCTCCGTGGACTGTGAGCTGTGGGGCCACTAAGGTTTGAAATTTGAAGACATCTTCCCAGCCTTTTAATCAGTGAGTCACTAGCAAATCTCCTGGATGTTTTCAAGCAGCTCCTCTGATCTGTTGGCTGCACCTGAGAATCTTGAATTCAGATCAACCAGGAGACCCAGAGAAGGGTAAAGTAGGGGTGGAAAGTAGAATTGGTGTTTCACTGCTTTGGGACAGAGTAGAATGGGAAAGGCAGGAGGAATAATGATGGGGGTGGCAGAGGGTGATGTTCCCCCACATCTTGCCTCACAGGTTTCGTGGTCTGAACGGTCGGCGCCTGCCATTTGTGAAGGCAGCAGCTTCCTATGGAAAGACTTGGTTCCTCATCCCAGCTTTCTCCTACCCTGGCAATAGTGAACTCTCTTACCGAGCACTCTATGCCTTACAGGACTCTGCCTCCCAGTCACAGGTCTTCTTCTTCCACCCTCAGTACCTGAGTGCACTCAGCAAGTACTGGCACGATTATGGTTTTCATACCCATCGCCTCTCCTCAGGTTTCATGCTGGTGAATGCTGCTCTGGAGCTGTGCCAACACATTACACTCTATGGCTTCTGGCCCTTTTCTTCTCATCCTGATGGCCATTCCTTGCCCCACCACTACTATGACAATGTGCTTCCCAAGGCCAGGGTCCACATCATGCCCAAAGAGTTTGCTTACTATGTGAATATGCATTTCCATGGCGTGCTGCAGCTGCATCTGGGGCAGTGCTAAGGGTTTGAATCAAGGATAAAGCAAAACAGGGTCTAAAGGACATGAGTTCTGCTGTTGCTATTATCCATCCTGGGATCTTCTGATGGGAACCCACACCTAGAGACTGGAGGATGAAAAATATGCCACCTTCTCTTTTCCACTCTGCTGCAGTAGAGGGTCACCATTCAGTAAGTGTCATTAGTGTCAATTCATTTTAATGTTAATTAATTAGGAGTCACTAATTGCCATGTTACTGTTTAATGGATATTTAAATTGCTAGTGTCTTCCTTTCTTGCCAGCAGTGTGAATTTAGTAACTGTGTTTCAGAATTTCAGTACCCTATCTCAAAAGCTTTTATTTCTCTAACACTGCTTGTCAATAAACTGTCGACTGCTGGCCACATTTTGATTACACTTTGTTAATCTCAGTTTGCTTAAACTCGTTTCACTGTTTAAGAATCAGGACTGATACCAGCATCAGACATTCTGCATATTTGTCAGAGACAGTCAGTGCTCATTCATGCCTTCCAAGATGAGAGTTAGCCAGTCCTCACGGTTGGGTGGGTTGCCAGCTGGGCCAGGGACTAGGTGTGGCATATGGGTGGGAAGGATCAGTGCATGCATCAGTGCCCACGAGACATGGAGCAGTGTTTCCTTCCCCAGGGCTTGAATGAACACCAAATCTTTCTTATGCTGTGGGCAGCTGCCAGCTTATTTAGGCACTTGTTATACATTGGCACGTATATATATACACACACTCCTCTATATTTAGGGAGTAGCCAGTCTGTATTTACAAAGGGGGAAATCATGCCTCATGCAGCCAATAGCCTTCTGTAAGGAGGTGAATTTCTTGGTAGATGAGGGGAATGAGGTGCATATTGTTATTCATGACATGAGGAAGGGTTTCAGCTCTGCTCCCACAATATTTTCACTGATGAAGTCCAGGCTAGACCAGTGGGCAGTGAGGTGGAGTGCAAACTGGCTCTCAGTGGCATGAAGTTCAGCTGCAGGCCAGTCACCAGTCAGCAGTGGCATACTTGATACTGAGTCAAGAACTCCTCAGAGTCCTTTTGAATGATCTGCGTGGTCAGGCAGCATGTTTGCAGATGATGCACATCTGGAAGCACTGGCTGACACAGCAGAAGGGTTTTGCAGCTGTTCACGTGGTCCTGCTGCCATCCAAAGGGACCTCCACAGGCTGGAGAAATGTCATGAGAGGAACCTCATGAAATTGCACTATGGGGTATGCAAAGCTCTGCACCCAGGTGGGTGTTTTGAGATAATAACAAAGAATAGGTCAAGGAAAACCCATTGGCCTGAAAAGCTGTAAAATATTAAGAAAAAATAATGAAGGAAGGCACCTACATGGGCAGGGAGCAGCAAAGTGCTGATGACTGGAACATGCCACTTGCCATGGGATATGTCCTCTGGTCCTTTGGAAGGGAAGATTTTGCTGCCAAGATCCTCACTTGGGAAATGGTGGAGTGATCATGGAGGTGTTCAGAAACTTGATATTAGACAGACCCTGAGGGGGTAGCCCTTTGCCCAGCCCTGAGTAGTGAGACCCAGTTGGGCAGTGGGTCTTTCTCTCCCTGAGTCAGTCCCAGTTGTGGTCTTTCCTGGACACCAACTTGCTGGTTGGAGTGGTGCTGGGGTAGATGATGACAAGGCACATCTGAGTGAGCCTCCCAGGCTGAGCCCTTGGCCTTGAAAGAGGCAGACCTGAGAAAGGAGGCTCTTGTGAGGTCTCATCTCGAGTGCTGGGTTCAGTTCTGGGCCCCTCATTATAGGAAAGACATTGAGGTTCTGGCATGTGTCCAGAGGAGCTCCTGAGGGGTGAGAGAACAAATTGTGTGAGGAGAGGCTGAGGGAGCTGGGCATGGTTAGTGTGGAGAAGAGGAGGCTGATGGGGGACCTCACTGCCCTCTACAACTACCTGAAAGGAGAAAGGAGGGAGGTGGGTGAGGCCTCTTCTCTGTAGTAACTAATGACAGAAACAGGGAAATGGTCTGAAGTTGCAGCAGGGGAGGTTTATATTGGATTAGAAAGAAATTATTTATAGAAAGAGTGGTGAGGCAGCGGAACAGGCTGCCCAGGGAGGGTGTGGAGTCACCATCCCTGGAGGTATTTAAGAAACGAGTTGACATGGTGCTTCACAACATGCTCTGGTGGCTGGCAGGCATGTAGGGGGTTATTTGTGTTTTTCCAATGACTAAATATTTAGGCATTTGTTGTTGTAGGTATGGTTGGACTTGGTGATCTAGAGATCATTTCCAACCATGATAATTCTGTGATTCTGTGAAATGCAAAGTCCTGCACCTCAGGAGGAACAACCCCAGGCACCAGCTCATGCTGGGTGCCATGTAGCATGCTTTGGACTGCAGCTTTGAAAAAGACCCAGGTGAAAAAGACCCGGGTGTCCTGATGGAAACCACACTGACCATAAGCCAGCCATGTGCCCTTACCACTGAGAAGGTGAATGATGTCCTGGGCTGCATTAGGAGTGTT
>VYZU01012218.1:2301-16733 GCA_013401355.1 Ceyx cyanopectus
ACCTCGAGTACTGTGTCCAGTTTTGGGCACCCCAGTTCAGAAAAGACAGAGATTTACTGGAGAGAGTCCAGCGCAGGGCCACCAAGATGATTAGGGGAGTGGAGCATCTCCCTTATGAGGAGAGGCTGAGAGAGCTGGGGCTCTTTAGCCTGGAGAAGAGGAGACTGAGGGGGACCTCATCAGTGTCTATCAATATGTTAAGGGTGAGTGTAGAGAGGATGGAGACAGACTCTTCTCAATGTCATCCAATGACAGGACAAGACCCTCCTGGATCTGTTCCTGGGTGACTTGGTCTAGGTGATCCTGCTCAGGCAGGGGGGTTGGACTAGATGATGATCTAGGTCCCTTCCAACCCCTAATATATGTGAATCTGTGAATCTGTGGATGTCTTTAAATATGTTAAGGGTGAGTGCAGGGAGGATTGAGCCAGACTCCAGACTTTTCTCAATGTCATCCAATGACAGGACGAGAGGCAATGGGTGCAAGTTGGAGCACAAGAGGTTTAGGGGAAACACAAGGAACAACTTTTTCTCAGTAAGGGTGACAGAGCTCTGGAACGGGCTGCCCAGGGAGGTTGTGGAGTCTCCATCTCTGGAGACACTTAAGACCCACCTGGATGTGTTCCTGGGCGACTTGGTCTAGGTGATCCTGCTCAGAGAGAGGGGTTGGACTAGATGATGATCTAGGTCCCTTCCAACCCCTAACATTCTGTGATTCTGTGATTCTTGTACTCAGTAAAAGTAGTGTCTAGTTAAAATCCAGGCTCTAACACCAAGACTCAGGAAATCAAAGAGAAGCTGAACAATCAACACGTATTCCCATTTAAACTGCTGTGAGTTCCAGTGCTCCTCCATCCATATTCTGCCCCTACTTTGAATATAACAAGAACTTATTCCAATTCAGTATTCCTGAATATAAGATAAATGGTCTTAGCAAGAAAGAAAAATATAACAGCAAAACTAGCAAACAAAATCAAGCCCCAACACAAACACACAGTTAATTTACAAAGCCTAGCAAAATACTAATAATTACTCTACAGTAAGTGAAGACTGATCAAAGAACTTAGGACAACAGTATGTCACCAAAAAGAAAAGCACGGCTGTCTTAATTCATTGCAAAATTACTTTAATTGCCCATGAAGCTCACAAACCACCAGCCAGGCACAGGTCAATCATGATGCAGGTGCGGAGAAGAATCAACCACAAACCTGCTGGCAACTATAAATTTCTTCCACAGAAAACTCAGACACATTACCTGGAATAAATTATCTCAGAGACTCAAGAGAGGCTGTCATTTTCTAGGGTTGGCAATCAGATACATTCAATATCACTGATTACATATTGAAAAATAGAATGAAAACTGAAGCCTATAAGAAGTGTACTACAAACAATTTATTAAAATTATTACTAGAATAATCTTATACACAAAGAGGGTATGATGAAAATTGGAAGAGGGCATACGACAGCTTCCCTACGTTTTATCAATATCAAGTTAAGTTCAAATTTACACACTATAATGATGACTTATCAAATGATTATTATATTCGTGTTACATTCACTGGTAATTTCCCAAGTTATTTACCCTCAACACAGCTGATTCATTACACTAAGTGGCAGCTTTGTGTTAGGTTTGTGTTTTGGTTTGGTTTTGGTTTGTGGTTTTTTTGTTTTAAATTAATAATTTCAATACTACTAAAGGCAGCAAAAAGGGAGAAAAGATGTCTGGTTTTCTGATTGATTGATAACCAAAAGCAGTTTAGCAATTACATAGAATCATAACAGAAAGGCTAGGGTTGGCAGGGACCTCCAAAGATCATGTAGTCCAGACCACCTGAAGTGAGCTGGGATACCCTCAACTGGACCAGGTTGCTCAGAGCCTTGTCCAACCTCACCCTGAATATCTCCAGGGATGGAGCCTCAACCACCTCCCTGGGGAGCCTATTCCACTGATCGACCACCCTCAAGGTAAAGAACTTCTTCCTGATAACTAGTCTAAATCTACTCTTCTCTAATTTAAACCCATTACCCCTCGTCCTTTCACTAGAGGCCCTTGTGAACAGCCCCTCTCCAGCCTTTCTGTAGGCCCCCTCCAGGTACTGGAAGGTGGCTAGTAGGTCTCCCCAGAGCCTTCTCTAGGCTGAACAACCCCAGCTCCTTCAGCCTGTCCTCATAAGAGAGGTGTTTCAGCCCTCTGATCATCGTTATGGCCCTCCTCTGGACCTGCTCCATCAGGTCCATGTCATTCCTGTGTTGAGGGCTCCAGAACTGGATGCAATACTCCAGGCGAGGTCTCACCAGAGCAGAGGGACAGAATTATCAGCTATAAAATAAAATCACTCTGAAATTCATAAAAATCTAATGTATATAATAAAATATGCTGAAATAGAGTAGAATAAATTTACCAAATCATGTAGAAAGGTTGCTTCTCTCAAAACAAGCAGTCTCTTGGACTTGGTGTGTGCAAGTAAATCCTTAAAAATTCACATTCACCCTAAATATGGATGCTGCTATACACTGAACATTTTCTACTTGCTATCATATACTTACAGATAATACAGTTTCATATAGAACAAAAAGGACTCCTACTGGTGATCTCCCCAACAAGCATTAACTCAAATACTAGCACCTGTTCCTAGTGCTCTATTGCACAAGCAGAATATGCAACAACCAACCTCTCTTAAAGTCATCTGTTTGAATTTAAGATATAGCCATATTTTAGAAGAATATGAAGACACATTTGTCATCATTTTAAAATCAGCAGTAACAAACTAACCACTACAAATTTTAAAGGGGACAGCTACAGCATAGTACAGGTCAGAAATAAAGTTTGTTTTATTAAATAAAGTTCTTTATTAAATTATTATTCTATATGATCTGCAATTCAAGTTTCATTTGCAAAAGAACCGGCTGCACCAGCATCATTAATAAAGCCTGAAATACTTAAACTCTGGAAAGAAATGCTTGCCACAGCTATCAGGATTGGGTTGTTAAAAGAAACTGTCGCTAATGTTGGGTACTCTAGGTGGAACTGGCTGCTTCACCTGCTGGAACTGCTGGAGGTGGGAGGCTCTGCAGGCAGCCCCACAGAGGACTGCACCAGCAGTTGTTCTCTGAGCAATCACTTCATTGCCTGTGGATTTCACCTGCTTACAGTACAGGTCTCCTGTACAGGTTAAATAGGCCTTTATTTTAGAGTGACACAAAAATCATTTCCAACTGTAATTGTGGACACAGCTTAACTCTTACAGCTTCCAGTACCCAGGCTGCATATATGTTTCGGTTTGTCCATGAAAGGTTTGTCCATGAAGAAAAATAAAACTTCTTGGTGATGAAGAAAAAAAATAAATTGGATTACGCAAGTGACAAACCTCCCCTATGACAGAAGGCCAATAGTTTCATCTTAAAGGAAGCATCTCTCCATCCTCTTGTAATGGGTCTCTGTGCTACTGCAAATGACACAAAGGCCACTTCAAGTTGTTCCTCGCTCCAGAGATCTCACATCTGCCGCCACAAGTGACTGCTGCTCTTCCCCCTCACTGCCCAATTCAAAATTCCTCTTTTGTGCAGAATAATAATAAAAAAAAAAGGATGGATGAAAGCTTTTCCTTTTTTTTTTTTTTTAGTACAAATACTGAGAAGAGCAGCTCAGCCACATTTAGGAAGAAGTGATGCACTTAGATGGTTAATGAAAATAAGCATTCACCTTAGAAAAAAAATATATTTTGCAAAAAAGCCAGAACCACTTTGCTCAAGGCATAATACAACCGTTAACTGAGCCATAATTACTGACTGTGAATTCTTACAGTATGCTCTGATGCGTTTGGCATTGGCATGGAACAGGAGGCAGTAAACTAATTCAATTACATGCCTGATCTGGGAAGTTTATTGATCTTCAGAAGTGGGGATAACTTGCACAGTCTTAACTAGGAAAGTTTAAGATGATGCTGAAAATGCCTATTGTTTATCTTTCTACCTTTTTGTTGCTGTGCTTTAACAGAATCCTAGAATGGCTTGGGTTGGAAGAGACCTTAAAGATCATCTAGCTCCAGCCTCTCTGCCATGGACAGGGACATCTCGCACTAGACCAGGTTGCTCAAAGCCCTGTCCAATTTAGCCTTCAAGGTTTCCAGGAAGGGACCTCCACAGTTTCTGTGGACACTCTGTTTCAGTGCCTCACCACTTTCACAGGGAAGAATTTCTTTACAATATCTAATCTAAATCTAACCTCTTCCAGTTTAAAACCATTAACTTGTGTCATAGAGAACAGGATCTGTTCCTGGGTGACTTGGCCTAGGTGATCCTGCTCAGGCAGGGGGGCTGGACTAGATGATCTTATAGGTCCCTTCCAACCCCTAATATCTGTGAATAGAGTCATAGAATGTCAGGGCCTGGAATGGACCTTGAAAGATCATCTAGTCCAACCACCCTGCCAGAGCAGGATCACCTAGACTAGATCACACAGCAATGCATCCAGGCAGGTTTTGAATGTCTCCAGAAAGGGAGACTCTACAACCCCCCTGGGTAGCCTGTTCCAGTGTTCCATCACCCTCAACAGTGAAAAAATTCTTCCTCATCTTTACATGAAATGTCCTATGCCTCAGCTTCCAACCATTGTTCCTTGTCCTGTCATTGGGCATCACTGAGAAGAGCTTGGCTCCATCCTCCTGGCACTCGCCCTTTATATATTTACAGACATTGATGAGGTCACCCCTCAGTCTCCTTTTCTCCAGGCTAAAGAGCCTCAGCTCCCTCAGCCTCTCTTCATAAGATAGATGCTCTACTCCCTTAATCATCTTTGTGGCTCTGCACTGGACTCTCAAGGAATTTTATGTCCCTCTTGAACTCAGGGCCCATAACTGGACACAATACTCCAGATGTGGTCTTACCAGGGCATAGTAAAGGAGGAGGAGAACCACTCTCGACCTACTAGCCACACCCCTTTTAATACACCCCAGAATGGCATTGGCCCTCTTGGCCACAAGTGTACATTGTTGTCTCATGGTCAGCCTCCCAACAACTAGGAGTCCCGGATCCCTTTTCCCTTCGCTGTCTTCCAACATGTCAGTCCCCAACCTATTCTGATACCTGGGGTTCTTCTTTCCCAGGTGCAAGACTCTACACTTGCCCTTGTTGAATTTCATTAAATTTCTTCCTGCCCCACCCTCCAGCCTGTCCGAGTCTTGATGGATGGCAGCACAGCCTGCTGGTGCATCAGCCACTCCACCCAATTTGGTGTAATCAGCAAACTTGCTGACAGTACACTCTGTTCTCATCCAGGTCACTGATGAATATATTGAATAGAACTAGTCCCAGCACCTACCCCTGTGGGACGGCTCTAGTTACAGGCCTCCAACTAGACTCCATCCCATTAACCACAACTCTCTGGCTTCTTACCTTCAACCACTTCCCAATCCACCTCACTACCTGATCATCCAGACCACACACTGCTTCAGTTTAGCCAGAAGGATGCTGTGGAAGACAGTGTTAAATGCCTTACTAAAATCAAGATAAACCATATCCACTGCTCTACCATCATCTATCCACCTGGTTATGTCCTCATCAAAGGCTATCAGGTTGGTCAAACATAACCTCCCATTGGTAAAACCATGTTGACTGCTCCTAATGACACCCGTGACCTTGATATGCCTAAGGATAGCACTGAGGATAAATTGCTGCATTACCTTTCTGGGGATGGAGGGGAGACTGACCAGTGTATAGTTGCCTGGGTCCTCCTTCTTACCCCTTTTGAAGATTGGAGTGATGTTTGCCCTCCTCCAGTCCCCAAGCACCTCTCTTGTCTGCCATGATTAAATTAAAATTCTAAGTTAAAATTCTAATTAAAGTTAAAATTCTACTGCATGGGATTTTCCTTCCTGTGGGATTGCAAAGATTTCCACCAGCTGTTACCTTGGTGGCAGCTGTTTGTAAAACAGTAGAAAGATGTTTTGACTATGGGTGATGTGACACCCCAGCCAATCACCCCAGGGGGTGGCTGGTTTCTTGTCCAATTGCCTGGAAGTTAAAAAGGTATAAAAAGAGTTGTAAATTAATAAATAAAGGTTTCTTGGCATCTTGGTGAAGAAAATAGTCTCTTCCTCACTATTTCTCCTCCTTCGGCAACTGGCAGATAAGCAATAATCCATGAATGTCCTATCACTACAGGCCATGGAAAAAAGACCCTCTCCAATTTTCCTGTAGACTCCCTTTAGGGTACCAGAAAGCTGTATAAGGTCTCCCTGGAGCCTTCTCCAGGCTGAACAACCCCAACTCAGACTGTCCTAATAGGGGAGGTGTTCTAGCCCCTTGATAATCTTTATGGACCCCCTCTGGACTTGCCAAGCAAGTCCATGTCCTTCTTACACTGGAGGCTCTATAGCTGGACATAGCTGGCTTCTCACAAGAGATGAGCAGAGCTGCAGAATCACCTCCCTTGGCCTTCTGGTCACACTTCTCTTGGTGTATTACAGGACAGAATTGGCTTTCTGGGCCACAAGTGCACATCTCATCAATCAACACTCCCAAGTCCTGTTCTTCAGGGCTGCTCTCAATCCACTCATCATCCAACCTGTATTTATGCTTGGGATTGCCCCTACCCATGTGCAGGACCTCGCATTTGGCCTTGTTGAACTTCATGAGGTTTGCATGGGCCTACGTCTCAAGTCTGTCAAAATCCCTCTGGATGGCATCCACACAGCTTGGTGTTGCCTACACACTTGCTGAGGGTGCCTTTGATCCCACTGTCCATGTCGCCAACAAAGATGTTGAATGGCACTGGTTCCATCCCTGAGGAACACCACACACCACTGGTCTCCACTTGGACATTGAGCTGTTGAGAGCAACACTCTGAATGAGACCATTAAGCCAATTCTTTATCCACTGAGCAGTCTATCTGTTAAATCCATATCTCTCCAATTTAGATATCAGGATGTCATGCAGGACAGTGTCAAATGCTTTGCACAAGTCTAAGTAGATTATGTCAGCTGCTCTGCCTTTATCTGCCAAAGCTGTGACCCTGTTGTAGAAGGCCACCAAGTTTGTCAGGCACAATGGCCCCTTCATGAAGCCATGTTGGTAGTCACCAATCACCTCCTTATTTTCCATGTGCCCTAGCATAGTTTCAAGATGATATGCTCCATGATCTTGCTGGACAGAGGGGTGAGACTGAGGGGTCTGTAGTTCCTCAGGTTTTCCCTTTTTCCCTTTCTGAAAATGGGGGTTATGTTTCCCACCAGCGTCAACTTCACTGGACTGTCACAGCTTCTCTAATATGATGGATAGTGGCTTAGCAACTTAATCTGCCAGCTCCTTCAGGACCCATGAATGTATCTCATCAGGTCCCTGGACCTGTGCACCTTCATGTTCCTTAGATGGTCTTGAACCTGGTCATCTCCTATAGTGGGCAGCTCTTCATTCTCTCAGTCCTTGCCTTGGCTTTCTGCGATTGGGGTGGTGTGGATGAAGAACTTGCTGGTGAAGACTTACAGTGAGAAACTAAAACTGGCTTCAGGAGAGCTTGCTCTGCTATCTTACTCTCAGAACCCACATTCCATAATTGAGATAGAAACTACTGGTACTAATAATTCTAGTCTTATGTTTCTCTTAAGACATAATACTAAGATTAATGGTCACAGGGTAGAATTTACCATGTTACCCAATATATTGCTGCTGTTGAAAATCTAAGTTAATATTTTCACAGATGGAATATTTTACATCATCAGTGTGATGTAAGTATGAAGTGTCATGAGTACATTATTGCTAGCATTTGGAAAATTTAATTTTTCTTCGCTATTCTTTTTTTTTTTCCATAGAAGATGACTGCCATCAGGATGTCTGCTGTGACATGTTATGGGGGATGTTACATTTCTCATTGCTGACAGTAGGGGTTTTTTGCCATGTCTGAAGTAGCAGCTTCTTTATAGATTTTCTAAGGATGTTGATTCCAGTTTAATGAGCATCAGAGAGCATCTGGTAATTATACCTCTGAGGGAGGCTAGCTGATAAATTAGCAGACCCACTGCAGCAAGGCCGGTAAAGTCTAGTCTTTAAAAACAGCTCTCAAATGCTCTCTGCTACACATGAAAAAGTTTAAAAAGAAGCAGCTTTTCCTTTATTTTGAAAAAACATCACTAGGACCATCCTAGAACAAAAACTCTTCCCAGTTCTGGCTCTTCTCTGAATCAGATTTACCCAACTGCACTGCACGTCATACAGATATGTAGGTGTCCAGCACGGCAGTCCAGATCACAAGTAATGATAAAATAAATTCACATGAAGTTTCAAGTTCATAAAGTATATCATAATACTTGAAGGCTTCAATATCTGGGCTATAGTGAAGAAGCAAAGATCAAAACAACCCAACAAGTATCTGAAGAATGGACTCACAGACCAACTGCTTCAGATCCCTATACTCAGTGATCTGTCCAGGGAAACAAGAGTTAGAGCCAAAAGCTGCTCAACAAAGAGAGACAGAGCATTTCACTAGTTCAGGTGGTACAGCTCCATTCTGATGCTTTCTCCACCACAGAAAGAACATTTCAAACACGAAGTCAGAAATTAAGACCAAATTTAAGAAGAAAGCAAAAAAGAAAACAAGGAAATATCTAGCTGAATCATGCTGTCACAAGCAAGCTTCCAGTGTAGTCAAAGGGAGCTGTAATTCACAGGATGACATTATGAACAATGTTTTGAGATCCGTAACTTCTAAAGTGTAATTCACCTGCCATTATTACACTATGGATGTGTGATCATGTAAAAACATGCAAATCATTCAGGTATTTTCAAATAAGTTAGAATATTAATTATCTGCAGAGTGCCAATGTAGAAGCTTACAAAAAGTTGTTGGTTTTTTTCTTATGGAAGGGAGTAAAAATGGGCCACCACACTCACTGGAAGAAAAAGCTGGTAGAGGGTGCCAGGAATGGAGTGGGGCAATAAAATTGTGGCAGGAGGGTGTTGACACTTCAGCTAGCAAAATGGCATAAGAATGCATCTGCTTAAACACAGCTATATAGTCAAGGGGGAGATGTTCTAGGGGAAGATGTAAAACTGACCCAAGTTTTTATCCAGGGTTAACTGATGCAGTTATATCAAGGCAACTGAGAAGCATCTACAACTAAAAGCTGGCCTAGTGCACTGTGCAAGTACATTTCAAAGACAAGGTGCTCAACGAATAAAAAAAGGAGAATAAAACTAAACAGACCTTTTCATCCAGCAGCAGTAAAACTATAGGGCAGAAAACGATGTTAAATGGCTTAAGCTTGTTGCATCAACAAACCATATCAGAAAGCTATAAAAGATGTGTCTCGTGGTAGCCATTCCTATGTAATGCACCGCTAAATAATAAAGCGCTTGCATCAAAGTCAAGTTGAACCCACATAAAGACTCACCCTAGGGAACTCCGGCACCGGCAGTGTGCAAAGCAAGAAACTATTATGAGAGGAATGCAAAGCCACTAGAAAGTAAAATAACGTATAGGTGCAAGAAACCACAGAGGGGATGAAGCACTGGTTAGCTAGTAAAGCAGGTAAAAAGCAGTCTTAACAAAATTAAAGTATCTTCCCAGAAGATGGAGAGTACTCCACTATTTTAGGGATTGTCGAGAACAGTCAGCAGCTCACAGTGTTCATCCAGCAGTAAGTGCAGACTAAAGTGTAAATGTAAACTGAGAACAGCAGGGTAAACATATAGAGGACTGAACGGCACAATAAGACAATTTTAGAAATAACTAAATAATGGCCTGCATGTCATTTCACTCTCCTCTTGGACACTTGAGCATTCAGGGAGCTGCAGGGATATGGAAGCTGATGAGTTTGAAAAGTAGTAACACACTTCTCAATCTTTCATCTGAAGTTACTTAGATGTAATAAAAAACATTCAGTCAAATAAAACCAATTCATTTTTAGCAAAACATGATTGAAGTTGTGTTTTACAGAAAGAAAAAGCACTGATTTCAAATACTGAATAAACACAGCTTATTGCAAAATTGGTTTTACTTCTAATTTCAGATTTAGACTGCAGAAGATGACTTTTGTGAGAAGTTTATGGTACTTACATTTTTAGGTTCTATTATTCATATTTGGTCCCATTTACTGAAATTCTTATGTCTATCATATGCAGGTGTAAGATTAAAAACAAACAAACAAAGCCCACAAAATACACATACAAAAAAACCCCAAACAAACAAAAACAAAAACCCTGCCCCCAGAGAGTGCAAAGACTTGTAAGTGTATTTTCTTGGGCTCCTGAAGAAGTAAGAAGGAATATTTCACTAGTGCTTGAAGTTTGTTCCTAGCCACACTAGAAATTTCTGTTGTCCAGGAAATCTTGAAATGTTATTACTGCAAACATAAGCTTTGAAAAAAATGATACAACAGTTTGTTTTGTCAGTGCATCAGACTAGACTTGCAAAATTTCACAAGATGCTCATTTCCACTTGTGCAGAAGCCCAAATACAAAGATTTAAAATAAAAACTGGCTATTGACTGTAAACAAAACAAGGAGTGACATTTTTTTCCTGTTTTAATGAAAGCTTGTTCTCATGAAAATGGATGTTAATGTCTGATCTCAGGTTGACCAACTGAAATAAAAAATCCAAGATTATACTATTAATAGAGCTTAAGTCTCTCTTAGTAGAGATTCAAATATTTGTTGTAGAATACCTCTATAAAAACATAAATTCCCAGCATCTCAACTGTCTTATTCCTTCCAATAGTAATATGCCTGATAATTATTGAGGGATTTTAAAAAACACAGAAACCCCCCAAAACAAACCAAAATAAAAGCAAACTAACCCCTAACACTGGGGATGAACAGAGTAGCAGCACTTCCTTTCCCCTAGTACAAAATCCAACACTTATTCATGAGGGACTCCAGGGCACAGTGTGAAGCGTGTTTTGGCAGCAATCACAACAGAAATGGAATTGCTGCTCTGAAGAAACAAAACATTTTGCATTTAAAATCTCTTTGCTCTTCTTTAACCTTCAAGCTGCTTTAAAGAAAAACAAGATAATTTTTAATCTGCATATTACATGGCATCAAAATAGCACATCTCCAAAGCTGAGAAAACATATGCTGTCAAAGAACAAAATGATCGCTTTGATTCTAATACCTGTGATAGTAGCATGATAATAACTACGTGTGACAACTTCTCCCTGCTCTCAAAATAATTACGACTCTCTAGAATTCAACATCTGTGTTACCAGATGTTACTGTCAGCCACGTAAGCAAAAGCACTGCAGAAACCTGGCGAGCATCCAGAGTTTTTGTCTCAATACCTCAGCAGATGCAGGTGGTTTTCAGCAGTCCAATACTAGGATCACCAAGCCATGCAAATTCACTTGTGTAAACAAGAGAACAGCATCTGCGAATAATGCATCACACCCAACCAGGTTTAGCATAGTCAGACTGACATTACTGCCAGCCTATGAAGAACTCAGATCAGTGTTAGCATGTCTGACACAAACAGCAGTAATGTCACAACATGCTTTTGAAAACACATTTCCATTAAGTCATTTTAACTTCAAAATTCACTTTCATACAGACATAATATGTGCCAGCTGGATGGCAAACAAGCTATTAAAAAACAGGCAGGTACAGGAGAATTTTAAATTATTATATTAGATCCATAAATCATTCACTCTTAAGACATAACTTGTATCTTAGCACCAAACTCCTTGCTAGAGCAGCAGGATTTACATACAGTGCAGCTTTTATGGAAGAGTATTTCTTACATCTGTATACTTCTAAACTGCTGTAATCTAAAAACAAATTATCTTCTGTAGGGAAGCAATCCAAACTTAGATGAACTTTCTAAGTGAAAATAAAATATTTTAAATTTATTTAACTGTACCCAAAGGATAACAATCTTTCAAAAATATACCAGCAACACTTGAGATGCAGAAACTTTTTCACATTGCACTCCTTAACTATGAAACCAACAGGCTTAACACAAATCAAATAGGAAGAAAAGTCTCTACTAATGACTCCACCAATTTGTTTCCACAACCAGAGTGAGATGAGGCTGCTCTGCCCTAGTTGACCGAACTTTCCTTTGTATCAGCCTGGGACACCCCTTTCCCAGGGACACCCCTTCCCCAGCAGAGGCACATAGCATCTTGGAGAGCATCTCCAGCTGCTGTGGCATCTCTCCTGTCCCAGCACTGCTCTAACAGGGAGATACCTTGTTAGAAAGTCCACCTCCGCTCTTTCTCCTCAGTAACACACTGAGGAGCCCTAGGGATGCAAAAGCATGTTGGGAACCACTTGACTACCACACTGATGAGGGGTAGAGACCTGATGAGATTCATCCCAGAGTCCTGAAAGAATTGGCTGATGTAGTCGCCATGCCACTTGCCATGATATTTGAAAAGTCTTGGCAGTCAGGGGAAGTCCCTGGGGACTGGAAGAAGGGACATGTTACACCTATTTTTAAAAAGGGTAGAAAGGACGACCCTGAAAACTATCACCCTGTCAGCCTCACCTCTGTGCCTGGGAAGATCATGGAGCAGATACTCCTNCTGCGACCTATATTGTTTAATATCTTCATTAATGATATTGACAATGGGATTGAGAGCACTATCAGCAAATTCGCAGATGACACCAAACTGAGTGGTGCTGTTGAAAGGCTGGAGGGACAGGATGTCATCCAGAGGGACCTGGATAGGCTGGAGAGGTGGGCCCAGGTGAACCTCATGAGGTTCAACAAGACTAAATGCAGAGTCCTGCACCTGGGCTAGAACAACCCTCACTATCAATATAGGCTGGGGGATGAGGTGCTGGGAAAGCAGCTCTCCAGAAAGGGATTTGCATGTGTTGGTGGATGAGAAGCTGGACATGAGCAAACAGTGTGCAATTGCAGCCAAGAAGGCCAATTGCATCCTGGGCTGCATCAAGAGAAGTGTGACAAGGAGATCAAGAGAAGTGATTCTGCCCCTCTACTCTGCTCTGGTGAGACCTCACCTGGAGTATTGCATCCAGTTCTGGAGCCCTCAACACAGGAAAGACATGGACCTGATGGAGCAGGTCCAGAGGAGGGCAGCAAAGATGATCAGAAGGCTGAAACACCTCTCTTATGAGGACAGGCTGAAGGAGATGTGGTTGTCACCACTAGTCACCTTCCAGTACCTGAAGGGGGCCTATAGGAAGGCTGGAGAGGGGCTGTTTACCTTGAGGGTGGTAGAGCAGTGGAATAGGCTCCCCAGGGAGGTGGTTGAGGCCCCATCTCTGAAGATATTCAAGGTGAGGCTGGACAAGGCTCTGAGCAGCCTGGTCTAGTTGAGGGTGTCCCTGCTCACTTCAGGGGGGCTGGACTAGATGACCTTTGGAGGTCACACAGAAGGACGCTGCTACAAATACAAAAGGGCTTTTCCTAACAGTCGCCCGCAAAGCATTTTGCACAATCTGCTAATGAGGTCTAACAGGCTTATACCATTTACTTATAAATTAAAGAGGTGTGTGTGGGAGGCTTAACTCATATGAAATACTAACAAGAAAATAATTTATCTCCTAGATCTTATCAGAGCTGTGGAGGTGAAGTAAAGAAGATTTTGTAGCCAAAGAACACAGCTGGTATTTGATACTTAGACATGAATCTCTATAATGTAGTGAATATATATTAGCCTAAGTATTCAGACACATAATTGAGAAATCATTAGGACCTTTATGATGGCAGGACTCTAACTACAATACTAAAAGTCAAGGTTTTCACTATAAAAAATATTTTTCATGCATGTAAAAAATATGTCAGAATTATTTCTAGGTTCAAATACATCTTATCAGCTCTTCACCTTCAAGCAAATTAAACTGAAGTGCCCAATCATTTTTAAATGGCTTAAGTAGTAAGTGTTAGGGGGTTTGCTGCCTCTGAATAATTTGGAATGTTCAGCCTTTAACTATAAAAATTACCATTTCATTAGCAGCAAGAGCTTCACCCTCCATCTAACTCTGTGCTTACAATTTTCTCATTTTATACAATTGTGGGCAAGTGTGCATTCAACATTTTAGCATCCTAGAAGCCACATGTGCAGGCATTAATTTTAGGAAAACAAAGGCAGTGTTAGTACTGGTTATTGGTATTTAGTGACTCAAAAGAGAGGAATTTGAGTTCAAGACTCCAGAAGAGTGACCAGTGTTTATACAATAAAAGCATTCACCAACCCAAAGAGTTTCCAGCCTACGCACCTGACAAGCCAGATTTTTAAAATCCCTGTCTTCGATGTCTTAGTTATTTTGGCCCTTCTATGCACAGAAATATCTACTTCATCAGATTTCAAAAAACAAGTACATATCAATGTTATAAGCAACCTAATTGGATCTTTCTGGGACCCATCTCCAAATATATGTAACCATGGCTAATTTTCCATTTATTTTTTAAGGAAGGAAAAAAAAATCATTCCCAGTGTGTTATTCCATATTGCTCAGGTGTGCCAAGACATG
>VYZU01012220.1:0-13141 GCA_013401355.1 Ceyx cyanopectus
TGTCTGGATGGCTGGGCCCAAAGTGTGCTGGTGAGTGGAATTAACTCCCATTGGTATCCTGTCACAAGTGGCTCAGTATTTAGGCCAGTTCTGTTTAACATCTTTATCAGTGGTTTGGATGAGGAGATAAAGGGCACTCTCAGTAAATTTGTAGATGACACCAAGGCAGGAATGTAGATATGTTTGAGGTAGGAAGGTTCTTTAGAGCTATATGGACAGGCTGAAGTCAATTTTATGAAGGTGGGGTAGGATTTGCCTGCCTCTACGAGGTGGGACATGCCTCCAATCCTCCCCCTCTACCATTCCCCTACATTCCAACTGGTGATAAGAAGACTGACTGTCTTTCAGGAAGGGCCTCATATATATATTTTTCAGAGGAACCTGAGGAATAGAAGCAGGCAAAGGGGTTACTTGCCTTCTACTACTCCCATGAATTTGCCTCCACTCAACCCCTTTACTTAGGGTTCTGTCATCTGTCTGAAAGGGGCAGGATACAGGGGCCCCTTGATCCTGGGTATTATCTGTGTGTTGAATGGAGCACAGAGCATGGCTCCAGTGGTCTATCTCAATTTCACATTCCCTAATGCTTCTGAGTTGAAGCCTCAAAACCTCATCTTCAAGCTGGGCCGCTCAGCTGAGCAGATCATCTGCCTGCTCACACCACACACAGCCATAATGAGAGTTACCCTCTGAGGTCAGCAACAGGCTGTGGCATTCTCTGCAGCTTGTCATCTGCATTCCCACATCATTTTGTACAATCTCTGTCTGAATTGTCACTTCCATTTTGATTGCTGACAGTAGCATGGCCTTCTTGTGCCAAGTGAAGACCATTTTGATGGGGACCAGAAGGCAGCAAGTTCTACTGTCTTTTTCCCTCTCACACCCTTCCACGTGCCAGCAAGGGAGAAGGCGCCGCTTTCTCGCTGCCCGCAGTCTGAGCGGTGCTTCCGGTTTTGCCATCTCTGCGGTTACCTCCAGCAATGCCCCCAGACACATGACCCTCTTGGCTTCTCCCACAAGAGATGCCAAGACTTTCAAGCCGCTTCCTAGCTCACTTGAGCTCCCCTAATTTATGGAACCCTTCAACTACTTCAAAAAGGAAGAAAAAGCAGTGCTCCGGTCACAAAGTTTGCTGGCCCCAGCACTGCTTTCTCACTGCCCACGCGCGGTCTGAGTGGGATAGATTGGATATGAGGAAAAATTTACTCACCAAAAGTGTTGTCAAGCATTGGAATGGGCTGCCCAGGGAAGTCTTGAGCCCTTGGCCTTGAATCTTGAATGCCCTTGAGTCATCATCCTGGGAGGCATTTAAAAGACATGTAGGTGTGGTGCTTAAGGACATGGTTTAGTGGTGGATTTGGCAGTGTTAGGTTAATTGTTGGACTTGATAATCTTAAATGTATTTTCCAACCTAAATGTTCCTATGATTCTATATTTAAAATAAATTAATCAAATTTATATGTAGAATTAGGTGTAATTTTTTAAACACTCTCGGTACAATGAAAGAAAAAACAACTAGGAAAACCAAAACTAAATGTAAATGAAATGTAAATTGCTCTACTCCTTTTCTATTATATTGTATTCTGTACAACATCATGGTTTAAACAGCTTAAACAGTTTGATCTGACTTCATTCCAAAAATGCATTAACTGATGCTACTAACATCTGTCATATATAGTTCATTTTCCCTCTCATCTTCTCTGCAGGGACAGGATGAGAAAGAAAATGAACCACACATTGTGTGTGCAATGTAGTGTTATATACATATGCATTTTGATAGAGTCTTTAATTACATACTCTCATCTTGTTTTCTCACAGGACCCCTGCCTCATTCAATGCACAGGACAGACACATGGGAGAGATTTAAGAGTACATAGGCAGCCACCAGTTTAGCAGTTCCTGGCTTGTCTTTTTAATCTAGTGTAGTACTTTTAATTGTATGATTCTTCTTTTCATGTCTCTTTTTCCCCCCCTCTCTTCACATGTTATTGATATTTTCTATAGAAAGAATACCAAGATAAGACAGTAATTCTAAGACTATGAGCTACATATAATCTATAAATTAGACCTGAAAATAATACTTAGTTAATTCACCAAGCCTCAGTGAACCTTTGCATATAAACATATACATATAAAAAGTCTATGGTTTCAGAAAGAAAAAGCAGACGGTGTTTTCCCACCTGCTCCATCCTACATGAAAACTGGAGGATGTAACTGTGGATCTGTGAAGCTGGAAGAAGAAGGAACACTGCTAATAGTGAGGGTTTGGAAGAGATATTCCTCTGTTTCCACATAACATGAACATTAAGTGCAACTATGTCATCTCTGCAATCAGTTTCTTTTACAAATAACCAGCTAGAGAACTTTGGAGTCCTCTCTGATGCTGCCTGGTACATTATATGTACCATTTGTTGCCTTACATTGTATCAAAAGAATGAAAGTAAGCTATTTGAAACACAATTAATATCTCTTACAATTTTTTACAATGCACAAATGTATAAGGTAAAGAATACTGCAGATCAAATATAGAGATGATGTATTATTTTCCTTATTTTTCATACCACCTTGATTCCAATTCTTTTCAAACAAAATATGCCTCCATATTTTACAAAAGGTAACTATTTTGTCTTTTTGGAAAACATTTGTGTAAATTAAAGCAGACATGGCTTTCTTTTAATTAAGTAATATCAAGAATTTATTTCCATCTGTTGGCAGAAACCTTTTCAGTCACATAGAATCATAGAATCTTAGAATCATAGATATTAGGGGTTGGATGGGACCTAGAAGATCATCTAGTCCAACCCCCCTAACTGAGCAGGATCACCCAGACTAAGTCACCCAGGAACAGATCCAGGCGGGTCTTAAGTTTCTCCAGAGATGGAGACTCCACAACCTCCCTGGGCAGCCTGTTCCAGAGCTCTGTCACCCTCACTGAGAAAAAGTTTTTTCTTGTGTTGACCCTAAACCTCTTGTGCTCCAACTTGCACCCATTGCCTCTCGTCCTGTCATTGGATGACATTGAGAAAAGTCTGGCTCCATCCTCACTACACTCACCCTTAACATATTTCTAAACATTAATGAGGTCCCTCCTCAGTCTCTTCTTCTCCAGGCTAAAGAGCCCCAGCTCTCTCAGCCTCTCCTCATAAGGGAGATGCTCCATTCCCCTAATCATCTTGTTGACCCTGCGTTGGACTCTCTCCAGCAAATCTCTATCTTTTCTGAACTGGGGTGTCCAAAACTGGACACAGTACTCGAGGTGGGGTCTCACCAGTGCNAGCTCTCCAGCCTGTCCAGGTCTCTCTGGATGGCAGCACAGCCTGCTGCTGTGTCAGCCACTCCTCCCAGTTTGGTGTCATCAGCAAACTTGCTGAGGGTGCTCTCTACCCCCTCATCCAGGTCATTGATGAATATATTGAATAATACTGGACCCAGTATTGATCCTTGGGGGCCTCCACTAGTCACAGGCCTCCAGCCAGACTCTGCTCCACTGACCACAACTCTCTGAGATCTGTTCTTCAACCACTTCCCAATCCACCTTATTACACCATAACTAAGCCCACACTTCTCAAGCTTGGCTGTGAGGATCCCATGGGATACTATATCAAAAGCCTTGCTGAAGTCAAGGTATATAACATCCACTGCACTACCCTCATCTAACCATCTACTTATATCCTCATAAAAGGTTATCAGATTAGACAAGCATGATTTGCCCTTACGGAATCTATGTTGACTACTTGTGATAAGCCTCCTTTCCTCCAGATGCTTAGAGATGGCATCGAGGACAGGTTGTTCCATTACCTTTCCAGGGATGGAGGTGAGGCTGACGGGTCTGTAGTTACCCGAGTCCTTTTTTTTGCCCTTTTTAAAGGGGCAATGAATACTACTGCTAATTTTTGAAGGTAAAAGTTTCCCCTCTGCTGCTGCGAGCAGTAGTTTCACACAAAAATGGGAATGGCTGCTGGCTTTCATGCACGTTTTGCAAGTAGTTACTTACAGTAGTAGATTAACTCCATCTGTTAGTCCACAGGAAGGGCAATTTGAATTTTCCTGTGAAATCTGAACCCAGGCTGAAGAAGGATTCTGAGCTTAAATCTATTTTTAACTTCAGATCATCTGAACCTGTATAAATGTATTGTAGTATGGAAAACAGCCCTGTAAAATCCATTTCAGACCAAACTTGGAACTGTTTGAACAGCTTTAAAGCTTTTAACCTTGAATCTTACTGTCGTTTGACGGGTGTTTCTTGTTTGTTTGGGGATAATTTTTTTTTGTCAGTGGGTGGGTGAGGAAAGTATCCAGATTTTTCTCTTCAGCTATGGATCTTTTATCTTTGCAGAGTGATTTCTCTGCTTGCTCCGACTACAGTACCCCTACCATATGAAGTGAAAAATTGCACTGTTTATACATGTGCTTGTCTGTAGACAAATGAACAAAACTTACATTCACATTTTCACTGGAAGATTGTGTGTCCCTAACAGGTCAAGCGCAGTTTTATCTAGATGTGATATATCTAAATCCAAGCCTTTGGGAGAAATATGTTTACTACCTGGACTGCATATCTGTTTTAATGACAAGAAGCCTGAATGTCCATTGAAGAGTGTTTGGATGATCTGCAAACAGATGTTAAAGCAAGTATTACATGTCTGCTAATGAACATTTTCAAATCAGTTTCGTGATGTTTGATAGGTTTTATCTCTTGCTGAGTAACTCCCCTCTGAATGTGTGTAAGCATTAGCATATAAGCAGAAAGTGAGATATATACCATAAACACAGCTGTTACAGGGCAAATATATTTCACAAGTCCAACACTGAGGATTTCTGATTGATATCCAAAAAAATGTTTTCAAGAACATTGATGATGCTATAAAGATGTCATTAGTGTTGTGCAGAGTGAAGGTGCATGTCTGATGGTCATTTGTCTGAGATGAGTGAAAAGGAATTCTGAATAACTGTGAAGAGAACAGATAAGCTCTTTTTGCCTTTTGATGTGTATGTTGTGTGGAGAAGGGCAGGGAGTGGGGGAAGTTTTGCTATCCTTCTCTCTTTTTCATTCCCTGAAGCAGCTGGGGATTTTCCAGTTCTGTCACCACCCTTATCAGCATGAATGTACACATATGAGCACTCTTATAAAAACTACAGAGACATTCATACTACCTGTCAATCTTACAATCTACCTGTCCGGTCTAATAATTTCAAGGTATTCCTAAGAAATACCTGCATTAAAAAGCTGGTATAACATCCTATACTAACTCTTGCTGTAGGATGCGAGTTTACAATACAGCGCTGACATAGTTTTTGGTACTTTATTACTTGTATTCATTTTAGACTATTTCAATTGTGATACGTGTCAGTAGTATTCTTACATTAGTTTTTATTGAAAGAGTAATATACTTCTATTGACAGGCATAACTGGTAGTGCTACAGTTTTTATGCTGAGTTTCTTTTCTTCTCTATTAAAAAAAATATTATCTCCCACTTTTGGTGAATTACAGTGCATCTTTATATACACATAAATCATTTTGGTAAACAAATATTTGTTTTACAATTATACCACAGATATAGGGAAAAACATACAGCATCATCTAGCATAATACTTTATTTTCAAGAAAATAAAATAACTTTTTACTGTAGTTCTAGTTCAGGAGTGTGTGGATTTTCTTTATTTTAAGAGACCAAAGAATTTCAGGTAACAATTAGTAAAATTTAAAAATTATTAGTGTCCTGGATAATTCAAGAGCTTCACAGCATAATTTGCTGCTCATCAGCAGAGTAATTTCACATAACTGCCTTTTTTTTTTTCTTCCAACCCCTTTAGAATAAGTTATAAAACACCTCTTTGCTACCTCTTAGTCTGATCATTCTAGTCACTCTTTTGAGTTTCACATGTTTGTGTAAACGAAAGCAGAACCCTTCAGAAAAGAATAGAAAAGCAGAAAGTGAATTAAATAGTACAGAAAGGCTTAGTCAATATCACTGAAGTCACTAGGACTGCTGACACTTCCCAGATTTTGCAAATGACAGGCATAAACCAAGACCACATGCATCTTATTATTTAAACCATTACTAAAACAGCCTCATGCTGTTTCACCAGTGCAGGTATGTATGTATGTACCATTAAATAAATTATAAACTCAGCTCTTGTACAGTGCTTTTCATTCACAGAGCTCAAACCTAACTTCACAAAATATAGTTTTGTTTTGGTTTTATTATTTTGCAGATGAGGAAAAGCTGGAGCAAGAAGAGAAGTGATTAGATCTAATGACCCAGTAAATTGGTCACACAAGGTAAAAGTGGACTTTTATTCATACCTATATTGACCATGTCAACTTATCTCACTGAGTTGTTATTAATACTGTTATGAGAGATCCGTAAAATTTATATGCATTTCATTCATTTTATGATTACTGTTCCTCTGAAGACAATCAATGACTGCATAAGATAATCACTTTGGGTGACTTTTTTTTTTTTTTTTTTTTTTTAAGAAAGTTTTTTTATTTTTTTTAAAAGAATCTTTTTACTTTGGCATTTTTTTTTTTTATATTTTTTTTTTTTTTTTTTTTATTTTTNTTTATTATTTTGCAGATGAGGAAAAGCTGGAGCAAGAAGAGAAGTGATTAGATCTAATGACCCAGTAAATTGGTCACACAAGGTAAAAGTGGACTTTTATTCATACCTATATTGACCATGTCAACTTATCTCACTGAGTTGTTATTANTTCTTCATATTTAGTCAAAGAATCTTTTTAGCTTGGCAATATTTTTTTGTAAAGTATTTTGCTGCTTCATTCAATACCTGCTCAGCCTGAGTATTATGCATGCTACATGTTATCTGGTAATTCAAATATTTACTGTCTGGATAAATATTTAGATATTGACTTCCACATATTCTATTCATACCCCTTTTAATACAGACATTTAACTAATTAATATTGTGTTTTTCCTAGGTTTAGCTACTCTAATACTGTCTTGTTAATAAATCTTTTGCAATTTCAATATTCAAAGATTATTTTCAATTCATAGTCCACCTATAAAGGGAAATTGGTGGTGTTTTCTTATTCTGAATGTTAGATAAATCACCATAATTAATATCAGCTTATGACAACTGAAAAATGATCAGAGAGCGATGGAGCCAGACTTTTCTCAATGTCATCCAATGACAGGATGAGAGGCAATGGGTGCAAGTTGGAGCACAAGAGGTTTAAGGTCAACACAAGGAAGAACTTTTTCTCAGTAATGGTGACAGAGCGCTGGAACGGGCTGCCCAGGGAGGTTGTGGAGTCTCCATCTCTGGAGACACTTAAGACCTGCCTCGATCTGTTCCTGTGTGACTTGGTCTAGGTGATCCTGCTCTGGCGATGGGGTTGGACTAGATGATCTTCTAGGTCCCTTCCAACCCCTAATATCTGTGAATCTGTGAATCTGTATTGTATTCTTCATGTAAAGTACTATAGATTCAGTTAAATTTCTGAATCCCAGAAGTTACTCTTTGGTTTTACCTATAGTATCTGACAGCAGAATAAGCCTCTACGTTATCCTTAGATACATACTGCTTGATAATATGCTCGCTATTATAAACACTGTGAGGTTGTAAACATTTTTATCTCACTAGTTTGTTTTCTAAAATATTTGGCAACAAAAACACTCTTGAAGATCTGCAAATATTCTCTACAGTTAAATTCTATGAGTTCATCAACAAAGAATGAAGCATGATTAAAGAAGGATATGAAATTTCAGTCTCTGAATTTCACAGTTTGACTCGTATTCAACCCACTCAAAAAAGTATACAGCTGTACTGCAATTCAAATTGTTTTCCATTTAAATCATCAAAGTATTCAGTCCAAACTATTAAATATGAAATTGGAACAGTAATATGTATTTTGACTCCCATGTTAAACAAATTTAGAAGTATGTTCAAAATCTGTGCCACAGCACTGGTTCTTAATCCTGAAGTCCAGACTGGTGACCAGCAAGCACCATATTAACTAGTATTGTACCAGAGATCCTGAAGTACATAGACATTTTAAATATATAAAAAAAATAAATAAACTAGATTGAACTATAACGTGCCATAAGTTAAAAGGCTGAGATATCTGCATTTATTCAGTCTTGAGATCAGAGGCTAGAGAAGGAATCTTACTACTGCCTTCAGATGCCTAATGGAAAGTTATAGAGAAGACAAACCAGACTCTTCTTGGAATTGCAAAGTACAATAGGAGACACAAGATGCAGAAGCTGGAAGTTCTAATTAAATATTAAGGGGAAAAAAAATAATTATAGTGGTAAAAAAATAGAAGAAGTAGCTCAGATTGGTCTCTGGGTATTTGTCAAGGCCTGGAGGTGGCTCGGACATGCATGCAGACAGAAACAGAAGAGGAGTGGTTTCAGGAAGCTCTCTCTACTCTTTGGCGTGAAGAAGGAAGCTGCCGATTACAAGCCTGTTTTCGTCTTCTCAGCCTGAATTTCTCTCACCAGTTTTCATAGCCATGCTTCCTCGGAGCACCTCTGCCAGCTGTGTATTTTTTGGGCTCATCTGACACTTTGATCCCCTGGAACCTTATTTCTCTCCCATGCACAGTGCACCAGAACGGGAGTTTTCAAATATCTCTCTCCCATATTTCCTCCCTTCCCCCTCCCTTTTCAACAGCGTTTCCCAGCGGCCCCTGCTGGTTGTTGGAGTGAAGGGTAGCCATCTGTGTCTGTTATATATTGCTGTTTCAAAGTTTACTGATTTTACATTTGTTGCTTGGTTTTGCATTCTATACAAATACCTACCTCTCTCTATATATATTGGTTTTTTATATATTGTTTAATAAATTCTTGTCTCCTTATATGCCCCTGGTCTCAAATTTTATAAAATTTAAGATAATACCTGTTCAAACTAGGACAGTATTGTTTTGTTTTTATAATTGGTTTGTGGTTTTAATTTAATCACAGAATGGTAAAGGTTGGAAAGGACCTTTAGAGATCATTTAGTCCAACCCTGCTGCTAAATCAGGTTCACCTGGGACAGGCCACACAGTGATATACAAGCCTTGGTGATGTCACAGCAGGCAGAACACTTGTGGTGGCCACACAGCAGTTGCTGACACAGCCAGTCCCAGACAGACACACACTAAGGCAGGAGAGGGAATGCTGGCTCTTTCTTCCTCCTTTCTTGCTTCTTCTTTGCATCACCCAGAGAGGGAAAGGAACAGACCACAACATGCTCGTGTCCTCTCCCTCCAGAGATAAGCATCCTACTTGTCTCCCATCACANGGGCTGCCCAGGGAGGTTGTGGAGTCTCCATCTCTGGAGACACTTAAGACCTGCCTCGATCTGTTCCTGTGTGACTTGGTCTAGGTGATCCTGCTCTGGCGATGGGGTTGGACTAGATGATCTTCTAGGTCCCTTCCAACCCCTAATATCTGTGAATCTGTGAATCTGTATTGTATTCTTCATGTAAAGTACTATAGATTCAGTTAAATTTCTGAATCCCAGAAGTTACTCTTTGGTTTTACCTATAGTATCTGACAGCAGAATAAGCCTCTACGTTATCCTTAGATACATACTGCTTGATAATATGCTCGCTATTATAAACACTGTGAGGTTGTAAACATTTTTATCTCACTAGTTTGTTTTCTAAAATATTTGGCAACAAAAACACTCTTGAAGATCTGCAAATATTCTCTACAGTTAAATTCTATGAGTTCATCAACAAAGAATGAAGCATGATTAAAGAAGGATATGAAATTTCAGTCTCTGAATTTCACAGTTTGACTCGTATTCAACCCACTCAAAAAAGTATACAGCTGTACTGCAATTCAAATTGTTTTCCATTTAAATCATCAAAGTATTCAGTCCAAACTATTAAATATGAAATTGGAACAGTAATATGTATTTTGACTCCCATGTTAAACAAATTTAGAAGTATGTTCAAAATCTGTGCCACAGCACTGGTTCTTAATCCTGAAGTCCAGACTGGTGACCAGCAAGCACCATATTAACTAGTATTGTACCAGAGATCCTGAAGTACATAGACATTTTAAATATATAAAAAAAATAAATAAACTAGATTGAACTATAACGTGCCATAAGTTAAAAGGCTGAGATATCTGCATTTATTCAGTCTTGAGATCAGAGGCTAGAGAAGGAATCTTACTACTGCCTTCAGATGCCTAATGGAAAGTTATAGAGAAGACAAACCAGACTCTTCTTGGAATTGCAAAGTACAATAGGAGACACAAGATGCAGAAGCTGGAAGTTCTAATTAAATATTAAGGGGAAAAAAAATAATTATAGTGGTAAAAAAATAGAAGAAGTAGCTCAGATTGGTCTCTGGGTATTTGTCAAGGCCTGGAGGTGGCTCGGACATGCATGCAGACAGAAACAGAAGAGGAGTGGTTTCAGGAAGCTCTCTCTACTCTTTGGCGTGAAGAAGGAAGCTGCCGATTACAAGCCTGTTTTCGTCTTCTCAGCCTGAATTTCTCTCACCAGTTTTCATAGCCATGCTTCCTCGGAGCACCTCTGCCAGCTGTGTATTTTTTGGGCTCATCTGACACTTTGATCCCCTGGAACCTTATTTCTCTCCCATGCACAGTGCACCAGAACGGGAGTTTTCAAATATCTCTCTCCCATATTTCCTCCCTTCCCCCTCCCTTTTCAACAGCGTTTCCCAGCGGCCCCTGCTGGTTGTTGGAGTGAAGGGTAGCCATCTGTGTCTGTTATATATTGCTGTTTCAAAGTTTACTGATTTTACATTTGTTGCTTGGTTTTGCATTCTATACAAATACCTACCTCTCTCTATATATATTGGTTTTTTATATATTGTTTAATAAATTCTTGTCTCCTTATATGCCCCTGGTCTCAAATTTTATAAAATTTAAGATAATACCTGTTCAAACTAGGACAGTATTGTTTTGTTTTTATAATTGGTTTGTGGTTTTAATTTAATCACAGAATGGTAAAGGTTGGAAAGGACCTTTAGAGATCATTTAGTCCAACCCTGCTGCTAAATCAGGTTCACCTGGGACAGGCCACACAGTGATATACAAGCCTTGGTGATGTCACAGCAGGCAGAACACTTGTGGTGGCCACACAGCAGTTGCTGACACAGCCAGTCCCAGACAGACACACACTAAGGCAGGAGAGGGAATGCTGGCTCTTTCTTCCTCCTTTCTTGCTTCTTCTTTGCATCACCCAGAGAGGGAAAGGAACAGACCACAACATGCTCGTGTCCTCTCCCTCCAGAGATAAGCATCCTACTTGTCTCCCATCACAGTCATGCAGGGAGCTGGAAGCTATTCACAACCATAGGTAGAAGGAGCTCCCCATGTTTTTACCATGGATAGCTGTAGGCTGGGCCCCATAGGACCTCCTGGTACCATCATTAGTGATGCAGTGGCCAGAACACTGGTGGTGGCTCATGTCACTGGGGGGAAGCTGTCAAGCTGACCTAGGAGGAGGTGTCTCCGGGCCATGAGGGAGACATGGGATGGACAGCCTTGGTAGGAGGCTGGGATAGCTTCAGGCAGGGAGGCAAAGGAGGGCTAAGTTGATAGAAGGTGACTGATTTGATGGTTCATTCTCCCCTGTCAGACAACTGCATCCTACAGATGGTAGAACCAGACCAAAGCATCCACTGCTTGGGTGGAAAACAATGAACTGTTCTACAGGGTCTTGAACCCAAGGATAAGGAACAACACAGCGCTAATTTGTACTGCATTGGGGACCTACAGGCAGCTGGAAGACAGAGACAAAAGGATCTCTCCACCACCCATCATCTCCAAATCCCACCCACCCTTAAACTCTGAACCCTTTCATCAACCTAGAAGCAGCTGCAAGCTCCCCACAGCCATAAACAAAAGCGCCTCCACACCACCCTCCATCTCCACACCCCGTTGTGATCCACTGTGGATCTCCACCCCACTCAACTTCTATGTACACCATCATGGACCTACATGCAGCTGGAAGCAACCCATGGCAAAAGAAAAAGGGATTTCTCTACCAACCAATATCTCCAAACACCACCTTCCCTCAGTCTGCAAACCCCATCATGGACCTACAGGCAGCTGGAAGCTCCCTGCAACCATAAGCCAAGAGATGTTGTGGAGAGTTTTCTCACAGAAAAAGGTCATGATTTACTGTCAGTGAACAACCCATGTTGATAAGACCTAATGAGCAACTGTGAAGGAGCTGTGAGAAACTGACTTTGTAGCTAATTCTGAAGAGGCCTCGAAATACTGATAAGAGATTCCTGCCTTCCTCCGTTGGAATGTAGAAAATAGAACTTTGTCCACCTGCAAAACTTTGCCTGAGAAACTGCTAGCTTCACACAGGGGGAGGAATGATAACATTTCTGTAGCTCTGCTGTTTGACCAATAGTAAAAGATGTAAACACGTTTGCTTTTAGAAACACTATAAATGTAGAAGGGTTGTGAATAAAGAGGAAGGACGCTGGCACAATCACATTCATTGCAGTCATTACTTCAGGTCCAGCTGATAGTCCGGCTGAAGGGGGCACAACTTAGGCATATTAGCTCAACTCGTAGCTCCGTTTAGGAAAACAATGTGCTCATATTGAGTCGAGTCGTTCATCCAGTGGCGCTCTTTCCACCAGGATGTCCACAACAAACCTCCTTCTCCACACCCCATTGTGATCCATTGTGGATCTCAACACTACTCATCATAGTGTGGATCATCTTGATTGTATCATTAAGCACCTACTGACAGGAGTCTGCTGTTTTCAGGGGACATTTTAGCCTGACTGTGAAAACTCTCCCCACACACATTCTGCTCTGCAGAAGTTTTGTGAAGGAAGATTAGGTTCCCAGCTTGTGATTTTTTCTTAGAATGTGTTTATGCAGACATAATAAAATTCACATTCTGTTATTTTTAACATCATAACTACCTAAATTAGCAGTCCTTTAGGCTGTGACAATTTCTATCCAGAATAAGCAATGTCTCTCTGTTTGAAGTATTTATTATTGCTTCCTCATAATTTTATTTGGAAAATTATCTCTGTATTGATAGTTGTCAAGATGTATTAGAAAACAACTGTCCAGCATTAGGGAAAAAGTATTAGGGAATTGGAAAGAGAGATAGACCACTGGAGCCAAGCTTTGTGTTCCATTCAACTGACCGATGGAGTCCTAGATCAAAGGGA
>VYZU01012224.1:827-23988 GCA_013401355.1 Ceyx cyanopectus
AACATAACATCTCATAAACTCCCTATGACTCCAGAACAAGGCCCAAAGGCTATCATTACTGAGATGCATACTGCTAGCGTCATTTCCAAAAGAAGATCTCAATTTATTGTGTGTTGGGAGTTTCTAGGGTCAGCTCCATCCTGCTATGCGGTATAACAATGCGTCAGTTGCACAATAGAAGTAACCTCACAGTATTCATATGTCACTTCAACAAGAGAGCAGAAAAAAGTACTCTTGTAGTTACAGGGTGGTTTGGGTTTTTTTCTGACATTTAATTATTATATGGCAGGCATTAGTGCTTTAATGGAAGAGATTTTTGGACTGAAAATGAAATAATTAATAGAAACCAATTATGAGTCTGTGTTTCCTATCCTTGACAAACTTCCCTGGTTCGTTCTTTTTTCCTTTTCATTGTCATGTCATGTCAGAGCTGATTATAAGGGATGGTCCTTGTAGAAAACAGCATTACGTGGGTGGGCTCTTAGCTTCAGTTCTGTTCTGGAGATCACGGACCTCAGTTTCACTGTCTAATCTCTCCCTTCTAACACAATGAAAATCGTGAAGTTAAAACCCAGAGGTAAATTTTTTTATCCTTTAGTCTGAGTTCATTGATTTTGAGATGGAAGGGAAAGCTCTTATTTCACAAAGACCAATCATGAAGAATTTTCTGTTGTGACAGAAACCCAAATGGCCAAATATGACTATTTTTATATATGGCAGAAGTGACTCTCTTGCATTACAAATACCCAGTATATCATCATGGCTGACCTCTAAAGACCAGACATGTGTCTACTCACTATCTGATAGAAAACAAATTGGCATCTCTGCCAGATGGCTGCCATCCTGTTGCAGAGATCCTGAAAGCAGAAATGGTGAGAGGTAGGCAGCATTGAAAGCAACACAAGTGGGCATGCAGAGGTAAAGAGACAGAGCAGTCTGTCTGAGGTGAGGTGAAGAGACAGAGGCAGGAAGCAGGCGATCAGACAAGTGCTAATGAAGAGAAAGACAAATGGTAGATTCTTTCAGGCTAAGAAAGGCTGCCATGGGATGAGATCTGAAAAGTCCTGGTGGAATGACAATGCTGCAGAGACCATCTTGTAATCAGATATAGAGACCCTGTTCTGGTTCAAGGATGATGCATTTTTGAGGGAAAATGGATTGCAGCATCAATATGACAGCTTGGTTGTAGCATCAATATGAAAGTTGGAATGGTCACACTGGCTGCAACCATAATGTTCTTTTCACCCTGGGCCAGAATGGCTCCATGTACAAACAAGGGTCTCCAAGGAGTGGCAAGGCAAGGATGTGGCCCAGATTAGTGAGAAGCATGTCTTGGCATGGATCTGCAAGATATTGCTCTTGGTTGCCTGTGGAACTTCTCTGATGAGCAGGAGAGGGATGTGCTGGGTGTGCAGGGAAGGCACTGAGCCACAGCAATTCACTGAGGGCACATTTTCATCAGAAGTGACTATATAGTCCATTTTCTGCCAAAAAATTTAAACAGGAAAGCCTTGTTTGTCATATCTTACTTTATTTCCATTTTCTTCCCTCTCCCTAGATTGAGCACTACTGCTCCAGACCAGTGGGGACATACTGGTGAGGATATCCTGTTGGGAGAGGAGGGTCCATGTTATGCCCTGATGAGGTCACAGGGAGACCTCAGTCACTCCACAAACATTCTGCACTACTGATGGAGCCCCTGAAGTTCAGGTAGAGTCAGAACACAGATGGGACTTCTATCCCATTCCTGTTCAGACACCCAGTGGGTGACTTTGTTAGTTTTCAGTGTCAGTCTTTTGGCTACTCCCTCCTTGTGCGTATATATGTAGGGAGGGAGTCATACTGCTGTTTTTTTGGAACTATTCAGCTTCTTGCGTTATTTTTTTTTCTTTCACTTTTCATAGCATTATTACTCCATTAATATTCCTGAAAGCCAAGCCTTACTCCAGTGGGCTCTCATGATTAAAAATTAAATGCTGTAGAGGAGACGACAGTCCTCACATGTGCCAATGAGTCAGTAAATTCCTTTGTGAAGCCTAAGTCCATCCAGATGTTGACCTCAGCTCTGATGTTATGTTCTTTCCCTATTTTCCTCTAAGTACTTCTCTGTCTACGTAAGATGGGTATGACGTGACCATCAATGAGGAAACACAGGGTCTCTAAGAGGGTAAAGTGCTTTACTTCTTTCTACAATAGGATTGTGAAGCTCTTTCCATTGCTGTAATTCTTGGCTGTTGCCTTATGAATGCTTGTGTTACAAATATTATTGCTGATTTGTTACTATTTCCATTGCACAGGCGTAAGTGTGTAAAGGCAATGTGAGACAGTCACTTTGTGTGGGTCTAATTTGGGTTTTCAGGCTTTTCTATGGAGCTAAATAACTACATAGGACTATAGTGATAGGCAGAGAGAATAAAAAGACAAGGACCTATTTACATGTAGCTCCAAGAAATGTTCTGTTTGCACAGTCTAAACCAAATAATGTTATTAAATAAAAAGGGAGGAAATAGTATTCTGCCTAGCTAGTCTCCCAGCAATTTTGCTGTTTCTTTAATTTTCTTTGCAAGACATTTCTTAGAAACTGGACCCTGAATTACACTGTTTAGCAGTTGCTGGGATATTACTTGCTGTGAATCAAGGCAGCTCCATCATCTTCCACTACAAGCTTCATTGCAGCAGGCCAGGAAGTGTTCTGCTTCTGAAGGAGATGTGTGGTAAAGGACCAGGGGCAGGCATAAAATCCTGCCTGATGCTCAGGTTTTAGTGGGGCTTCAACAGAGGAAATGAGGATAGTGCCAAATGAATCATGTTCTAGGCTCTTCCTTTGCCTTCCCCACCCCTCTGGGTGACAAAAACCTCCTTTTTTTTTTTTTTTTTTTTTATGATGCAGATCAGCAGACCTGGGTATTTTTCCAGGTCTTCACTTTAACCAGTTTTCTGAAAACTGACCTTTGGAAACACTCTGCCATGTCCCCTCCCAGATCTGGGACATTTTTTTTCAGACGTCCTTTGCTTTCCTGTTGTGGGATTCAGTCTGGGGATGAGGAGACTATAAACGGGGATTCCCTCATTTCAGTCTGTTCAGCTATGTCCAGTGAATGGTGTAAGTCCCTCAGGAAGTTCCTTTCCAGCTGTCATAACATACCCACACCTGCTGACCTGCCACAGTGTCATTTCCTTCTACAGTATAGCAGGTCAGCTGATGAGGGGGGCTCTAGCAATGGGAACAGAGTGATCAGAGCTCTGCAGTGTTATGCCTTTGGCAATGCTTAGTCTGGATCCCCCTGTTCCTTTGGTACTGGGATCTGCCTCTTGCTCTTAGGGCATTAGGCACTTAGTTATAGATGCTTAACACCTGGTTACCCACAAATACATGAAACCTGGGCCTATTACTCTGCACTCTAGGTCCTTGATCCCTTTTCCAGGTCCCAATGGCTTTCACTACCTACTTGAAGATTTTGCACTTCTGTTCTGGCAGCAGACACTTTTTCCCTGAGCTTTAGCTCTGCCTGTTCTGGGTATGCAGCTTTCTGGTCTTGGAGACGGCTTTGGCACCTTCCTCAAATTGCCCCAAATATTGCTCTTTAATCAAAGGAAAGGTAGAAGTTCCAAGGCCAGGGACAGCTAGAGAGAGAGTGTCAAGTCTGATCCAGATGAAAAAACAGGATTCAAGTCTCTAAAACCTCTGTGTCCCTTCCACCTGGTTGTACTGAATACATCAGAAGGCAGCTGTCACTAGACTGGAACACCAGTGACATGAAAACAATGATATACAACACAAACTGGCATCTTTCTGTTTCTACTCTTCTCTTTCCTGGTTTGTTTTCGGTTGGGTTTGGTTTTTTGTTGTTGTTGTTGGTTTTGGTTTGTTTTTTCTTTTGGTTTCATGATCTCTGCCAAAAATACATTGATTTACTCGTAACAAATCATGCCAGGATCAGTACAGCTATATCTAAATTTATGGTCTAATTTTCAGAGTAATTTCCTGCTATTTTACCTACCTCCTGAGTCAGAACAGTGTATTTCTACATAGTGCCAGACATGGACAATTCTTATTTAGAGATGAAGCCATTCCAAACCAGAGCCAGCATGCCTTTCAAAGGCCAAATCTTTTAGTTCTTACTGAGGGTTTTAACTATAATGATCCAGACGTGTTTTCTCATGGGCTGTGTGTTACAACTCTCATGGTCCTTTTGATTGCATTTCAGTTATGCAGAAAGAGTGGTGGAGGCTACTTTGCAGTGCTTTGCAGAGGTGATGTTGGGATGAGTTTGAATTATTTGTTTATGAGATTAGTTTATATAGAGGTGCTCCAGAGTTGGTAACAATTTTCATTATGTGCTAGCTAGCTGTAGAGCATCCTGCACAGGGGATCTGCTCTGTCTCATGACAGAAAACAGCACAGGTATGAAAGAAACTCCAAATACTTGGAGGCAGCACATTTTGTCCCTTCTCCTCAGCATCCTACCCTGACAGCACTGGTTTGAGAATCAGCAGCTTCTATGAGTTAAGCCAGCCCCATCTGGCTTAGTGACTCATGGATGCAAGGAAGGAGGGAGGGAGGGCTTTCTTCCAGACAACACTCTGGCTATTTATTTTCAGTCTCAGAGGCACATATCACATCTGGAGCTTGCCCAGTCCTGCTATTTTTTGTTTTGTTTTGGATTCACAGTGTGTGAGTATATGAAAGCACCAATATGCTATTTTACCATCCCAAATTTCCAGTAGTGGACTGTGGCATTCAAAACGAAAAATAAACAAAATTGTCATCCTTCCTGTAAAGGGTTTTCTCCTCTTAGGAGTACAAGAAAAACAAACAAACAAACCTATAAAAATATAAAAATTAATATAGAAAAAATCTGCAGGGACATGCAGTACAGCAGCCTAATGTTTTAGGTCAGTATGAAGAAAATACAGCCTTGCAGACACATATGGTTAAGACCCTAAGCTCCTCATTGAGCAAGAACCCTGAAAACATGTGGGACAGTGAGCCCCAGTTCTCACTGTGTTCAGTGCAAATGACAGATCAAACTGGTGTCCTGTGTAATTCCTACTGAAAGGTAAAACAAAGAGCTACCTGGAGGACCTCCAAGGCATTAGATAAGAGGCATCATCTTAAAAAAAAAAAGGTCAACAAGGTTGAGGGAAGACCTCAAATCTATATCAAGTGAGAAGATGGGAAGGAAGAAATATCTTTCTCTAGAGGTCATTATGAATCAAGTGTAGAAGGGATGGGTTAAGTTGTGGAGAAACCAGCCTGGCTATACTCTTTCCTCAAGCAGAGCAAGAATCAACACCCTCACTGTCTTTTATGTTACTTAGGGTCTTTTCTGACGACTTCCAAGAGTTTCTGCATCTCATTTCTCATTCCTTCTAGGAATATTAATCCACAACTCTCAGGGAAATTTTTGCACCCTTTTGTGTGCCATCATCCCCTGATAATAAGCTGTCACAAGACCTTTTGATTTTTCCACAGACCTCTTATTTCAAGGCTTCATTTTCATGCTCTGATGGTTTCAGGCCTGATTTTAAAATAACTGCACCTTGATGTGATCCACCCACGCCTAAGGATTTTTCATCTTAGCCTTTTCTGATTCAGGATATTCTTTGGTTGCTCTTCACTGACTACTGCTCAGTTTGCTCCCAGGAGGGCCTTTTGTCCATGCTCTGATCAGGTTTTTTTCTACCCTAGTCAAATTGAAATGTCTTTCACACCCAGTACCCATCCTCAATGGGAGAGAACTGAAGATATCGTGGCAGGCTTTGACTTGGAAAGGTTTAGTTGTAGGTGCTTATACATATTCCAAAACTGGTACAGGTCTGCATCACCATGGTGACAGAGCCCTTCTTAATTCTCCTCAGCAATAGAAACAGGGAACAGAGAGGCCAGAGAAGGGAAGTATGGACCCAAGGACTCTGAGGATGGTACATATTTCTTCATGACCTTGAAGGCCTATCTAGTACAGGAAGGGAAAGCATCATTCAAAAATTGCTAGCCACTGATGGTCCAGAGCAGGATTTAGATTCAAAAGAGAAATATGAGTTGCAATCAACAGAACAAGCACAAATAATCCTATGTGTCTGGTTGGGTTTAGGTTTGTTTCTTTTTCTTTTTATTTATAATTTTATTATTGTGTGTGTGTGTCTGCGTTCATTTCTCATCCGTGTTCTGGTTTCTAAGCAAGAAAGGAGGACCTGCCTCTTCTTTACAACCATGTATGTACAGAACAAATTTAATAATCAGTGAATTTAACCTACAAAAGAAAATGCCCATTCATCACAGGCAGCTGAGAGCCTAAGCTTATTTTATTTTTTCCTACACCCTGACACTGGATAATTCAGGTTTAGATATCACATCACAGAGATCCTGAATGTTGACTTGGGTGTAGGGACAGCTCATGAAGCTTGCAAAGGATAGACAATGTCCATGATTTTGCCATAGAGTTGTAGCTGCAAAGGTCCCTCTTGTCCTGGGAAGGAAGTAGGTGAGAAAGTAATAGAAAGGAGGATATCTAAAGGAGACGGTGAGGGAGCATGGGAGAAAGGGGGCACTGGAGAAGGATGAGGAAAAGTGAAGCCTTTCAGCCCATCACCAATAGTGGCACCTGTCTCAAAATTGGACTCTCCTGTGTTTCAGTGGCTTGTCTTATTGCCACAACTTTGGTAACAGCAGCCTGTTAACAGGAAACAAGCTGGCTGTGCTTCCCACCTTGCTGGGCTGGGGTGGAGGCAAAGGCTGGCTCTTTCTGCTACTGAGAAAGTCTTATCTTCCTTGGGGTGTGTGAGTGCTGCAACTCACTTCTTCCCACCCTTACCTCCTTCCCTTGGTATGGACTCTACGGTACACCCCAGCCTCAGCTGCCTGGGCATTTGGGAGGGGTTTATGCTTCACAGAAGGGCTGCAGGATCCCTGGAAGCTGTTTTGGTCATGTAATGGCTAAATCCCTGGGGACAGACTCCCCAGCCAATGTTATCCTCCCTTGCATCCTTAGGCTGCACAGAAGATGTTTAATGAACATAAAAGGACTGCTTGTAAAGGATGATAGCAATCACAAGAAAATAGAATTATTTGCACTACATCTCAGTGGAAGTGGCTTAGAAGGACAATATAGGTGGTCATCTGTCCCCTCCAGAGTTCTCTCTCTGTGCTCCCATGCATGTTTACCTCTGGGTCATGCTGAGGTCTAAAGAAAAACCTGCGCATTGTCTTCTTAATAGCAGGCACAGGGGTTATCATTCCAGTCTTGAAAACTAGGGCTACAAAGTGGGGACATATTTTAGGAGAAATGAGTATTTAAAATACATCATATGTGTTCTATTGGTCTCTTCCTTACCTCCCTTGCAGTGTGTATAACTTCCACTGCCTCACTTCCCTTTCAGGCAAATGTTCGGCTCATTATTTCTCTCAGCAGAGAGCATTCCCGTCACCCTGTCCCTGCGGCTACTAACCCACCTCCTGAGGCTTAAAGAGGAGCTTGTGGGCTAGCATCTGGCCCAGTCCTCACTGCGACTGTTGCTTCACTTGTACACAGCAGTATGTGTTGGATGGAGCTCCTACTCCTGATGAAAGGAGAGTGCCAAACCGCATGAATCTGGGGTTTGGCAAAGCCCAGCTGCTTCCAGTTGGAGAGTCAGGGAATGCTGGAGGCAGCAGCTCCAGCACAGTAAATTCATCATTTGTAAGGAAGGATTGGTCCTGAAAAAAAAGGAGATGGCTCATGTAGTCATCCCCCTCCTGATGGTAGCTGGGAGGCCCTCTTGTAGTGTCTGACACTTAACAAGGCACAGCTGAGGTCAAGAGCAGTGAGGGTTTTTCCTCAGAGAGCAAAGGGCCACTGCTCAAACTCACATATTCTCCACTGAATTAACTACCATGAAACCATGGGGCTGATGCCAAGAGTCAGTAGTCCATAAGCTCAACTCTGTAATGATGTTTATTCAGTGCACATCTAGAGCCGGGGCATGACAATAGCACAGGTAATATGTGGACCCAGATACACATTTCAGTATGTGGTTGTGCAACAGGTGTGGGGCACTGACAGGAGGAAAAGGGTGTTTGGGAGGACCATCCATAGCTGTTATTTGCACACCTTGCCATATCTCCACATTCCAGTTACTTCCACAATGTTCACTTTTAATAACAAAGACATTGAAAACACATTTGATTTACTAAATGATATACAAAATGGTGAGCTTCCTCCTTCCCAAAAGTGAAGGACAACAAAAAGGGATCAAGAGCTTCTCAGGTATTGTAGAAATATATCCCATAGGCAAGAGGTACATGAAAAGGATGTTGTGTTTCTTACTTGACATCTCAACTGTATTTTGGAAACATTTTTCTGAGGAAATGAAATATCAAGAAAGCTCTGAGATGATACTTCATAAATAAGAAGAAAATTAATTCTGTAGGATTTTTCCTGCATTAGGGATGGATCCAAACTAATTTAGGAAACCATCTGCCTACCTGGGATTTCTGGGAAACTTCTGTTTCAGCTGTCTATAGATGAAGTCTCCAGAGCAGAGAAAGCTCTGTGATAACTCCAATGATGCCAATAACAGCCAATAATTAGCTAACTGGAAGTTCATTAGGCAGCCTAGGAAACAGCTATACAAGTTTTGAAATAATTTCACATGTTTACCCTTGATGGGAAAAAAAATAATAACAAAGGTAATGAGATAAAAGGAGTGGGGACAACATCATTAGAGCCAGGCACCTGCGACTTGCTTTGGGATTGCATTTGTGCCATGAACCATACGGATTGCAGATTCCTGCCAATGTCTGTCTCTTCTTTCCCTCCACCTCCACTTCACAAAGAAAAAAAAAATAAATCTACGGTATCCTTTGTTATTAAAAGGCCTTTAAAAAATCACCCAGAATACTCCATGGCTGTAGACCTAGCCCATCCTTCCCTTGGGAAAGTGCTAGATGCCTTGTATGTAACCCTGGCAAGATGCATTGTGCTACAGTCTCCTAACTTTGACCCTTTCATATATTCTTTTATTTCCCCCAAGAAAAACAGACTCATAAAATGTAACTCATTAAATGACCAAGCACTGTGAGACACTACTGCTAAGCCTCTGCTGTGAAGGCTTTTAAATTTCACATGGTATAAAAAAGTTTACTGGACACTTGTTCCTCTTTAAATTTGCAAAACAACCTTTTGGATCCCAATGTTATAAACTACCAGTGAAAGTGAACTAAAGAAACTCAGATTTTATTGTAAATCATGTTACTAGGAGTTGTGCTTTAACACTTTAAGACTTGGCCTAAAGATAAAGAAGCAGTAGTTTTTACAGTTAGGTTTGGGGTTTTTTTGGTGTGTTTTTTTCTTGTTTTTTTTTTTCCCCAGCTGACAGTCTGACAAGGTACTGAATTAAATAATACAAAGACTTCCACCCCAAAATGCACTGGATCTCATGGAAAATTTGAGGTAGATTGCTTAGAAATCTCTTGTCACTCTTTTTCCCCGAAGTGCAGATCAGGAAAAGCAAGGGAAAGATCTTTCCAATCTAGTCCTAAGGATTCCATTTTGAGGTAATTTAATAATATCACTTTCCTTTACTGCTCTAAAAGGGATGAGACAGGAGCTTCACATCTCCTTTCCACACACCAGAAACCATCTTGGATACCACAGATTTCTTGGCACCTCATACAGTCAGTAGCTTTTATTCAAAGACTATTCAAAAAACTTTATTTGCCCAAACAAGGATATCTAATAATCATCATATCTGAGAGAACTTCAGAAAAGAAACAATCTAATAGTATCATCATAAAAGTATGGTCTGCTTGTTTCCCTTCATCAGCCAGTTTCAATGACTATCCCATTTGAACTATGTGGACAAGAAATGGTAAAAACAGTAACAAGCCATTTTTGAGTGACTTGGCCTGTGTGAGAGTGAGTGAGGCTTGAAAAATGTCTTGAGAGCCTTAAATAGAAAACTTCAGGGAAGGAGCTACTATCTACCTGCTGGCTCTCACATACAAATCTTGAGATCATAGGTAGGGCTAGTCTAGGAAATTAGACAGAAGCATTGGTTGGACATGGGGCAACCATGGGGTTATCTTTCCTGATAACTATGAACAGGGAGAAGTGACTAGTTCCCGTGTTACAGGAGTGATCATTACCTGGTCCCTTCTCACCTGTAATGCCTTTACACTGTCTGCTCCCTAGATACCTTTCCTTTTCCATGTTCCACAGGTCTTTGAGACAAATTAGCCATAAGCTGTCAACTTTGGTGTTTTGGTTTGGGTTTTTTTGTTTGTTTTGTTTTGTGTTTTGTGGTTTGTTTTTGTTTTGTTTGTTTGTTTGTCTTTAATGTGTATATATCAATTTCTAAAGCATCTATCACAACTTTGCACCCATATATATTACATTTGGACTAAAAACCTAGGTGCAAGAGGTCAATGATTTCTTGGCCAAGTAGTCCTTCATCTGTGCTAGGTGATGCTGTTTGTTGGGGGCAGATGCTGTCTCCACTCTGAAGGAGATAAAGTGGACCTTGCTGCAGTTGGATGGTTCCTGGGGTGTACATCAGTCTGAGGTACTTTGGCAAGTCAGATGCATGCTTTAAGCATGCACTTGGAAGGACCAAGGCCCTCCAGGCTACTGCAGGAGTGCATGTCACTGGAATAGAAGTGGAAGGGCTGAGAAAAAAGGACTGTATGTTTTCCAGTCTCTGAAAGGAAATATTTTTCTTTGGAATGAGAAAGGAAACAATGAAAGGAAAAAAATTATTCTGGTAAATACAACAGAGAGGAGATGATACCAGTATAATGAGATAGTTGAAGGTACCTTGTAAAGCTGTCTGCAGTATTCAATCTTTTCAGGAAAGGTCAAAGGCTTGATCTTTTCTGCTACCTATATTTCTACTTGTCAAAGCTCAGCTCAGATTCTTCAATATGAGAGAAGGATCTAAAGTGATGGATAATACTCCCACTACCTCCCAAAAGCTAGGGGGGAGTTTCCAAAAGAAAAGTATGGCAGTTTCTTTAAGAGTGAAAAGAATTTAGTTTCTAAATTTCCAACCACTCCTTTGGGAGGATTTAAGCTGTTTTTTATTGTTTCTGTTGGTTGGAGTTCTTTTGTTTGCACCCAGAAAAAAAGATTAGTCAGGACCAGTAGACCTGATCCTGATACAAGTTTGGCAAAACAAACATCCATTGCCTTTGGATTCCAGAACTTAGAGCTCAAGACTCTGCCTCCACCTCTGGAGAAATACCTGTTTCATGTACTGTGCTCTTTACTGCCCACTGTTTGCTGCTGAAGTGGCTGATGCTCACAGGTGAGTGCAGAAGGATTTTGTCACCTTTTCCCACCTTCATAGCTGACTGCAATTACTGATGACCAGAAAGCAGATATCATCCTTTGAAGTGCTGTATTGGCCTTTTATTGTTTTGTTAAGGTTATTTTGCTCTAGATTGTTAAAAGAAGCATTCAAAGAGTAATGAATTTCAATCAAAGAGCCTACACTGTATCACAGAACTGATGGAAAGCTGCCAGAATGCATAGACATGTATATGTGCTGTGCAAATTTCACCTAAAAAACCCCCAACATCTCTAAGCATCTTCAGTAACTTTTTCATTTGGAGGACTCTGTATGCCCCTCAAAGTGTGGTACATAAATCTAAGTTTGACTATCAAATTCAACTGGTTGTGGTCTGGGGTCGGAAATTTGAAGCCCCAGGATACATGTATGTGGCAAAAGACTTTCTGCCAACAAGTCTGGAAATCTGAAATTATTTATTTTCAATTATAATAGCCTGAGAGTTGAGATATTAAATAGTAATAAGAAGAGTCTGTGTATTTCTAGCTTTGAAAAGAATAACTTTTCAAAACTATTCAGGACTGAAACTGACTATAGAGGGTGGTTGCCTCAGGTTGAGATTCCAAGTTTAGAGACAAATAATAAGTTGTTTTACTGTTAGAATTGTTTAGGACAGGGAGAATACACCAATTAGGTCAGGAGGGTTTTATGTCTCTACTTCAGACTAAATTAGATCTACTCCAAAACCACATTGCTTTAGAAGCAACAGATACATTTGCTCCTACAGAAAGCCCAGTATGAGTCTTGGCAGAGAGAGACAGCTTTTGCTATGGCCCCGAAAACATCTGCATGGTTTTCCTGGACCCTGAATGTGCTAGCAATGAGGACCCATATGTTACTGAGGGGAGTGAGTGGAAATTAACGTCCTCCTGGGATGGAAGGTAAATTGGGTTGTGTGGCTCACACCAGCATTGCATTGACAAACAGCACTAGCTGGAGTCCCAGAGTCACTAGAGAGTTTGTTTTTCACAAGGTTGTGCAAGGTTCACTCACATCCTTCTTGCTTGCTGGTCCTGAAACTACATGTTAACCCTGTGCTTCTGTTGATGTGTCTGCGAATGTTTTACATTGTTTAATATGCAGCTGTCAACAGTGACTGGAATTATTTTTACAGCTAGAGATGTATTTTCCAATGGAGTTGTTTACCTTTAAAAGCTGCGTATGAATTGTGCTGCTCATGTCATTTTTCTGGATGAAAGTTACCTACAACTTCTTCACAAATTTGTCTCAGAAGGTTTCTTCACACCTGAAATAAAATTCACACTTTATAAATGATAGTATGAGTTATGACAGTGTGCTCTGGTCCAAAAAGCCTTCCCTTTAGATTAAGAATGAAGATCTGTTTCCTGTCACCCCATGGACTCTGACCATTTGGGTTGCTTTGGCTGATAGTCTATAGAGAGACAGTATTACCTACAGCCTGGTGGGATAGTGCTAGAGCCAGTAAATCAAATTACTGCAATCTGAAGGTGCTGATGACTATATTCACTGGTGTGTTTCCTTGGCCATAGCTGTGGGTTTAGGAGAAACAGGGAAAAGAGCCTGAGAAAGGAGAGGGGATACCTTATGGACCAGAACTAGACGCAATCTGGCTGAAGTGTTGGTTGACATCCCTTTGGAGCCAAGAAATAATGGCTTGAACAATGCAGATGGGATGTTGTGAGAGTGTATAAAACCTCTCACCCACTGAATCCCAACTAACAACAGCACAGCTTTATCTTCAGTGTTACTTGGAATTTTGTCAAGGAGGCTTTTTTTGCTCCTTCTTTTTCTTTCTTTCATTGCTTTTTTTAAAAAAAACTCAAGGTCAAACAAAACACATGCTTCAAAATAAATCTTTATCAGGAGAGATGGAGGACTAAAGGGCTTCCTATTTTTAGTAAGGGCAATCTAATCTAAGTAGAAGTTGTTCTGGGGCATGCTCTATTTTCCATGAAAGGTAGGTGCTCCCAGAACAATTCCCAGGGCTTTCTGTGCTTCTGTTTTCAGATGCAACCCAAGCCATTGAGCTTTATTAAGTATCCTGGAAAGTCCTGAGCAAAATGAGAGACAGCTGATAATCCTAGAATACCAGTACTTTTAGTAAGGTCCTGCAGCTGTATCTCTAGGTTTTGAATTCTCATAGGCTTTAAGCCAAGCTCCTTTCCCCAGTCCTCCCCTAGCTACTGATATGGTCCTTGACAGGGGAAAGCATCTGTCCAACTCAAAGCAGAGAAAGTGATTAAGTGCTTTCTTAATCAGGGCCTTGTAGCTCTTATATTTGAGTCTTGGCTTAGTCAAAGATAGCTTTTAATGTGGAATTGGATGGAAATGGTAATGAGACAGGGAAGTTTTCACTTTTAGATCATCACTGAACATTTTTTCAGGGAGGAAAGCTCAATAAAATTATTGTTGCTTGAAGAGAGTCAAGAGTGTATTTGGAATGTTGCAGCACAAATATCTTGGCTGGCCTGACTGCTTTGTATCACCAGCATTATAGGAATTAGCTTGTGAGTTTACAGTGCTGAAACAGGACAAGTACTCTTGAAACACCCAACAGACAGCTGATATAAAGCTCAAAGATGAAGAAAAATAAAACACAGATTTGTTTTCCAAACCAGAAAAAAAAATGGAAATACCTTTCCCATTAGCCTGAGACTTTAACCTGTATCCCATATATGANCAGATTTCTGGATAACCTGAATGCTTAATGCTTTGGGAAAGGATTGATCATTGAGTAGTATGAGATATTTGGGAGTGGGGAGGTAACACAGAGCCAAGGCTCCGAACTATCTTTTTTTTTTTTTTTTACATTCTAATACAAGAGCCAATCTCATCTCAGTTTGCAGAAGGCTTTTCCATTCGGAGTCATGTGGAAATCTGAATCAGGCTGCTCTCCTTTCCACCTCTTCAGTTCTAAGAAATGATCTGCATCCCTTGAAGTTTCAAGAGGAAATATATATAAAGCCTGTAAGTATTTACGAGAGCTATAAAAACAGAGCTTCGCAGTAGTTGACATGGGAAGTGATTAAGGTATGTTATAAGCAAAGATTGCAGAAAAGAGAGAGAGAAGTGATGCCAGAAGGGAATCTGGCAACAATCCCAAGGTAACAATAAGTGACTTTCAGAAGGAGGAGTTGTGGCAGGAAAAGTAAAAAAAAAAAGAAATCGAGGCAGATGCAAGACTTTTTGGCCCTGGGGGATAAGCCATGGAGACTGTTCATCACTGCACTCACAGACACAAGAGTAAGGTGATGTCTCACACTGCTCCTGACTCAGAGTTCACTGGTCAAATCCCACAAAACAGGACTTAATCAAGATGTGTTTGAATTCAAAAGGGTTCCATTTCCCAGGCATCTCAGCTTTCTGTGTTTACACAAATGGGTCTTGGGTCTCTCCACGGGTTAGGAAAAAGCTACTCTGAATAGAAACACACACATGGGCCATGCTACCAGTAAGCAATTCTCTGAGTGCCTTGTTTTCCTGTTTAACAGGTGGAGCATGTGTCCAGACCTGTCCCTAGACAGCAATGTGCGACAAGAACATTCACAGATGAAATGACAGCTGAAAAGCACTGAGCTGTCATGATCAGCAATGAATACAAAAGTCTAGCTTGTGAAATTTCATTTTAAGAGTTGTAATAATGTTGTGGGGAACTATTCTTCATGTCCCAAATGGGACAAAAAAGGCTTCTGACCAGATGCCCTGTAAATGGGGGAGAAAGCAACCTTCTCATCTTCAGGAAAGTAGAAGTGTACAGAAAGGCAATGCATTAGAAAGATATAGACACAATTCAAAACTTCAGGAAATAGTTGTGCGTAAAGGGTATGTTTGCTGGAATTGGACCACCTGTAGGAGAAAAAAGTAAAGGTTGAATACATCAGGAAATACTGAACAAGTGCTTTAGACATTAGTTGTCCTCCCCAAACGTTAATGATCTGCTACCTTACTTTCATCAAGGTTTACTTATGGCATTTTAGTGTATGTACAACATTAGCACTATTGTGTGGTCTGTATTCTGTTGCATTAGCATATTAAAAATATGAAGTACAATGACACAGAATAAACTTATTGATCTATGAATATAGAGCAAGTATGTCTTGATAGGCAGTGGTATTGATGGCTTCATCTTTGGCTCTTATGAGCTTCCTTCAGTCCGTACCAATGTGAGGAAGAACTCATACTCAGAATCAGTGTGTAGCTGTAGATTCCTGTCCAAATTCAGGTATCAAAAAGCTGGGTTCAGATCATGATCATATTGCAGGAATACGTTAAGATTCTGCAGTGATACTCTCTAAAGCTGTTACTATTCAGGATTTTTATTAATCACCTAGATAGAATGAATGGAGAATATACTACTTAAATTACCAGATGACATAAATCTGTAGAGCTGCAAGAACAAAAGAGGACAGTCTTGAACTTCAGAATTATCTAATATAAGTGAAGGAATAATCCAGGAATTTGGAAAGGGAAAGGATGAAATTCAATAAAGACAAATGCAAGATGCACAGTTCTATACTTAGACAAGAACAAAGACACAGATGCACAGTTCTATACTTAGACAAGATGTACAAATATGGGATGTGAAATAAACAGCAGAAAAGGATCTGGGGTAATTGTGAATTGCAAGCTGAAGAGAAGTCAAAAAAGTTAAGATTGTCGTTAGAAAAGCAAACACCATACTGGGACATATAAATTGTAGTACTATCTGAGTGACATGGGATGTGATTTTTCTTCTGTACAATCTTCTCTCCAATTTTGGGCACCATGGTTCAAGAAGGATGGGACTGGTTGGATAACATCCAGAAGGGACCAGCAAGGATGATCAGAAGTCCAGAGAGCATGACTGATGAAGAGAGATAGAACTAGGGGGGTTGTTTAGTCTAGAGAAGATCAGACTGAGAAATGGTATGATAACAGTCTTTAAATGCATAAAAGACAGAAGAAGAGGAAGAGAACAATTTGTTCTTTATGGCCAGGGTGCAGAGGAGAAACCTTAAATTATAGTAAGGGACATGTATGTTAGATACAAGAAAACCCTTCATAATAGGAAAGATAATGAAGCCCTGAAACAGCCTGAGAGTGGGACTTAATTGGAAATTTTTAAGAACAGAATGGACACAGCATGTCTCGGGACTGACAGAGGGAGGACAGGTTTTGTCTGTGAGCAGGCAGACAGAGTTGATGGCACTGAAGTAACTTACTGCTCTATTCTGAGCAATGTCTACCATCAACTGTAATGAGTTCTTGCTAAGGTATGATAAGCACTGTGGTGCATATGTTCAGAAGAGTAATGGATAATTCAGGCTGCTGGGCAACAAAATTTTACCTTTCTCTACAAAAAATCAGATGTCAGAGTCACAATAACAANTTCAGAAGGAGGAGTTGTGGCAGGAAAAGTAAAAAAAAAAAGAAATCGAGGCAGATGCAAGACTTTTTGGCCCTGGGGGATAAGCCATGGAGACTGTTCATCACTGCACTCACAGACACAAGAGTAAGGTGATGTCTCACACTGCTCCTGACTCAGAGTTCACTGGTCAAATCCCACAAAACAGGACTTAATCAAGATGTGTTTGAATTCAAAAGGGTTCCATTTCCCAGGCATCTCAGCTTTCTGTGTTTACACAAATGGGTCTTGGGTCTCTCCACGGGTTAGGAAAAAGCTACTCTGAATAGAAACACACACATGGGCCATGCTACCAGTAAGCAATTCTCTGAGTGCCTTGTTTTCCTGTTTAACAGGTGGAGCATGTGTCCAGACCTGTCCCTAGACAGCAATGTGCGACAAGAACATTCACAGATGAAATGACAGCTGAAAAGCACTGAGCTGTCATGATCAGCAATGAATACAAAAGTCTAGCTTGTGAAATTTCATTTTAAGAGTTGTAATAATGTTGTGGGGAACTATTCTTCATGTCCCAAATGGGACAAAAAAGGCTTCTGACCAGATGCCCTGTAAATGGGGGAGAAAGCAACCTTCTCATCTTCAGGAAAGTAGAAGTGTACAGAAAGGCAATGCATTAGAAAGATATAGACACAATTCAAAACTTCAGGAAATAGTTGTGCGTAAAGGGTATGTTTGCTGGAATTGGACCACCTGTAGGAGAAAAAAGTAAAGGTTGAATACATCAGGAAATACTGAACAAGTGCTTTAGACATTAGTTGTCCTCCCCAAACGTTAATGATCTGCTACCTTACTTTCATCAAGGTTTACTTATGGCATTTTAGTGTATGTACAACATTAGCACTATTGTGTGGTCTGTATTCTGTTGCATTAGCATATTAAAAATATGAAGTACAATGACACAGAATAAACTTATTGATCTATGAATATAGAGCAAGTATGTCTTGATAGGCAGTGGTATTGATGGCTTCATCTTTGGCTCTTATGAGCTTCCTTCAGTCCGTACCAATGTGAGGAAGAACTCATACTCAGAATCAGTGTGTAGCTGTAGATTCCTGTCCAAATTCAGGTATCAAAAAGCTGGGTTCAGATCATGATCATATTGCAGGAATACGTTAAGATTCTGCAGTGATACTCTCTAAAGCTGTTACTATTCAGGATTTTTATTAATCACCTAGATAGAATGAATGGAGAATATACTACTTAAATTACCAGATGACATAAATCTGTAGAGCTGCAAGAACAAAAGAGGACAGTCTTGAACTTCAGAATTATCTAATATAAGTGAAGGAATAATCCAGGAATTTGGAAAGGGAAAGGATGAAATTCAATAAAGACAAATGCAAGATGCACAGTTCTATACTTAGACAAGAACAAAGACACAGATGCACAGTTCTATACTTAGACAAGATGTACAAATATGGGATGTGAAATAAACAGCAGAAAAGGATCTGGGGTAATTGTGAATTGCAAGCTGAAGAGAAGTCAAAAAAGTTAAGATTGTCGTTAGAAAAGCAAACACCATACTGGGACATATAAATTGTAGTACTATCTGAGTGACATGGGATGTGATTTTTCTTCTGTACAATCTTCTCTCCAATTTTGGGCACCATGGTTCAAGAAGGATGGGACTGGTTGGATAACATCCAGAAGGGACCAGCAAGGATGATCAGAAGTCCAGAGAGCATGACTGATGAAGAGAGATAGAACTAGGGGGGTTGTTTAGTCTAGAGAAGATCAGACTGAGAAATGGTATGATAACAGTCTTTAAATGCATAAAAGACAGAAGAAGAGGAAGAGAACAATTTGTTCTTTATGGCCAGGGTGCAGAGGAGAAACCTTAAATTATAGTAAGGGACATGTATGTTAGATACAAGAAAACCCTTCATAATAGGAAAGATAATGAAGCCCTGAAACAGCCTGAGAGTGGGACTTAATTGGAAATTTTTAAGAACAGAATGGACACAGCATGTCTCGGGACTGACAGAGGGAGGACAGGTTTTGTCTGTGAGCAGGCAGACAGAGTTGATGGCACTGAAGTAACTTACTGCTCTATTCTGAGCAATGTCTACCATCAACTGTAATGAGTTCTTGCTAAGGTATGATAAGCACTGTGGTGCATATGTTCAGAAGAGTAATGGATAATTCAGGCTGCTGGGCAACAAAATTTTACCTTTCTCTACAAAAAATCAGATGTCAGAGTCACAATAACAAACTTAGGCACTTCCTCAGGTCTCCAAACTTAGCCTACAAATCAGTGAAGTCACATACAGGTGGCCAAAGGACTTGCTTCTGTGCTTGGAACATGAGGCATTTAGCACAGCAATAACTTTATCTGGGCCTTAATCCAAAACTTCCTCAATACAACCTGAATTTCTTTTGATAGATGAAAAAAGAAAATTACTTCATTTTCTTGATACTATGTTCTAGTAGAAATAAGAAGACATTACTTTTCATGTTTTTCACAACAGAAGTGAAAAAAAAAAAATCTGCTTATGGATAAAATAAACTGTATTTCCTGAATTTTGGGAGAGACCTTCTTCAAAGGTTCTTACCCTGTGGTTGTTAACATTGGAAGAGTCACCAGCCTCTGGGCAGGATCGCGAAAGAAAGCTTCACAGGTTTTCAGTGTTGACCACAGTTCTGATAGCCTGCATTTACATCTGGGCCAAGAAAAGTACAATTTGTTGGAGAGGAGCTATTAAAATCTGCATCTAGTCTTCTGGTGTTGTTTTTTATTACATTTCGTCCATAAAAATATTTTTCGTTGTTATATTGCAGGTAATGACATATGCTATATAAGAATGATTCAGAAGAATGCTGGAGACTTCTCAGGACTGCTGTAACTTGGAGGCAGGTCCTTGTTGTGGGTATAGTTAATGCATCATTTTCTGTGTTGTGAGAAGCTCTAGGTCTCCAAGAAGGTTCTTCCTACTCCCTTTGAGTCTGGTGTTTGCTCCCATCAATACCCAAAAACTCTGGAGGGATCCAGATTTATGAGTCCTGTGATTTATGGAGGCTTTTTGTTTCCTAGAAGTCACAGAAGGACCTAGTTATATCCCACCTCTGTCCAAAGGAGATACCCCCACACATTGTCTATCACAGGCTGCAGTGACCAGCTGCCCCCCATTCCCTGCCACAGGTAGCACAGGTGGGCAGACCTCCCACCATTTCTCCTTGCACCACAGATAGAAATAAGCTAAATTATTATTCAGTTGAAGAGAGGAAGGAGGATGCTTTGAGTCCTCTGCAGGTAAGCAGAAGTGGGCTAGCCTATGGGATAATACCAGTGTTAATTTGTGTGTGCTCTGTAGGTAGGGGTCAGCTATCATGCACCATCTTGTTACATGAGCTCAGAAAAACAGTGTTGTCTGTATCAGCGATGAATGTTGGCTCTGTTATAACAGCCCCAGAAGGAGATAAAGGCAGAATTGCTGTGTTGGCCCTCTATAGAGCCAACAATTTCCATAATTTTTCATTCCCCCCCCTCCTCTCTGCACCATCCTTCTCTCTGCTGCCAAAGAAAAGAGCCCCTCAGAGGTTACCCTCCGCCTTTCTTGAACTCACATGACTTTGCCGCTTCGGATCCTTCACCCCCTGTGTTTAACTGAGGTTATGAAAACCAAGCTTCTCTCTCTCTGTTTATTTTCAGTGATCTCCTCTGTGTGTTGCCAGCAGCCAGAGCCATGGCCTTTCCCAATACAGGGCATCACAGTGAGTTTGGAGTGCACCCAGTGTTGATGAGAAAGGTGCACAAGTCAGCAGCCAAGTTGAGCTTATGTAAAAAAAAATTCAAGTCAAGGCCTCACCAAGATTTATAATGTTTGTGTTCAAGGTACTGGTGATTGCGATAAGGACATGTTTTTTCTGCTTTTCTGAGGTAGATACCAGCTGCAGGGTACAATGCAGGGGATGCAGGGGATGTCAAAGAACACAACCAGACAACTCTGCAGCTTCACCAGTCTGAACCCAGGGTGAAAGGACCAGCAGCAGCTGGGCTTTGCACAGGAGTAGTTTCCATAAACCTGGAGCATGTTGCAGATATTAAATTCATGGCCGAAGAATCCCAGTGGCCCAGCTCTCAGGAACTGGATTGGCCATCTGTGTTTGATTGTGGCAAATCCTCAGTGCATTGGAAAGTAGCCTCTTTGAAGTGTGCTTGGGTGACTTAGAATCCAGCAACCTATCTTCAGGTATGTTGGGCTCATATCTGCAAAGCATTTCTGTTGGGAAAGAGGATCCTAAAGCTTTCAATGCTCAGCATTAAGTTAATTTAAATCCTACTGATTTCAGCATTACTGAAATGTATTTCCTTCTACAGCAGCTTTAAATGGAGTCCTAGTGAGAAGGAACAGCGGGTGAAAAAGTCAGAACAAAAATAAGAAGGGGGATAGTTTATAGATGTATTGCAGGGTGAGATAAAAAAATGCATCTATTTAATCTCTGCTGTTTCTCTGGCTTCTCTTCCAGTTTTGCCTTTCATGGAATATATTTAATCAGTCTTGAATGTCAGAGCATGAATGTGGGTGATGCTGTTCCAGAAGGTTAGCACAGAGCATGGGCTTCTCACACAAAGCAGGGGACGTGCAAATGCCAGGAGGAGGCTATTCGAGGTCCAGGAGGGCTTTCTACACTGATCCTATTTTATAACTTCCCTGGAGACCACAAAACTGTGCAATAGTCTTTCTTTGTACTTTCTTTTTCAGCTGTGTCTTGAAAGATGGCTAGAACACTTCCTAGGGAAGATCCCCTAGGCTGGCACTGTGCTTGTGATACTTGTATTCTGTATCAAGCTAGACACCTCTCCCAGGGAATTTCTAGGACTGGAGATGAACAAGGCCATGGGGAGGAATTCACATCAGCTAGTCCTGAGCTGCAACAGCTGCTCATCTCTCCATGCAGGTGCACTGTACCAGAAATCAGACTGTGTCTTGGATCTTGACGTGCTGCTCAATGAAAGGAAACAAGGAAGCCTGTTTTTCCGGAACTGGTTGTCCAGTGGTATTTTTTTTTTTTACTTATTATTTCTTTTTAGAAGGCAGGGTGGGGAGTGTAAATCTCATGACACAGCTTTTGCTGTAGAATTTTTGCGTCTTTGCTTTTCACCAGGCCACAGATTCAGTGTTAAGTAGAAGTTATTGCAACAAGTGATTGAAAATGGCTAGTATAGGAAGAAAACCAGACTGAATACATGGAAAAATCAGGATGGCATGCTTGTCCTTGTTTGCCCAGGAAAGAAGGCTAAAACCAGACCTCAGGCTAAGTTTTGAAATACAATGTCCCATGCACATGAGCCACCCTACAGTTAAAGCATTATTTTTTCTTCCTTCCATGGTTTTTTGTTGAAGTCATGGGAGTTGCCCCAGGCAACACAAGGGTAAAGTTGTCTGTGACTCATCCTGTGTCACTGTTAAGAGTCTTGTACTTGTCTCTTGGGGGATGTCTGTCACAGCAAGTAGCACCACTTGATTGAAAATAGTTATTAAATACTCTTTTTCTTCTCTTCCTTATTTATCTTTTTTCTTCTACCATTTCATTATTACCTAACTCAGAGAATCACTCCAGACAGCTGAAGTATCTATGGGTATTCCTTCTTTTTTTTTTACTTTTGTTCTGACAGAAGTCCCTAGTACTATTATACCAACTACTCAGCTACGCACAACAGTGGCTCAAAAACTCCAGAGTCAAGTGATTGTTGTGTGACCACATCTGCAACTCAATGATCCACACCAACTTTGTACCCCAAGTCCACTCTTGTTTCATCTTCTAAACCACAGTATCATGTGGCTTCTGCTGAACAACAAATGTAACACCCTCTAATAAGCTTCTTTTTATATGTTAGATTATTCACCTGCTTTGATTACTGTTATAAGCCTTCAAGATATAATGAAGCATATTCATGCTTTTTTCCTTTCATTTGTTTGCCTTTTATGGGTCAAAGCTGAGTTGCTTTGAAGTCTCTTGCACTGTCTCATTGTGAGCTTTGTCAGGGGAATGTTGATATGACTGATCCATAATGATAGTGATCTACAGGGAGAACCACAGAATCACAGAATCACAGAAATTAGGGGCTGGAAGGGACCTAGAAGATCATCTAGTCCAACCCCCCTGCCTGAGCAGGATCACTTAGACCAAGTCTCTCAGGAACAGATCCAGGTGGGTCTTAAGTGTCTCCAGAGATGGAGACTCCACAACCCCCCTGGGCAGCCTGTTCCAGAGCTCTGGCACCCTCACTGAGAAAAAGTTCTTCCTTGTGTTAACCCTAAACCTCTTGTGCTCCAACTTGCACCCATTGCCTCTCGTCCTGTCATTGGACGACATTGAGAAAAGTCTGGCTCCATCCTCTCTACACTCACCCTTAACATATTTATAAACATTAATGAGGTCTCCCCTCAGTCTCCTCTTCTCCAGGCTAAAGAGCCCCAACTCTCTCAGCCTCTCCTCATAAGGGAG
>VYZU01012235.1:0-12189 GCA_013401355.1 Ceyx cyanopectus
TTCCCAAGATAGATGCCTAGATAGATAACAACAATAGACAATAAGAGCTGTGTCCTGCACACAAGCGGTTTTGGCAGATAACAGCGATTCGGATATGGGTGCCTGAAGAGCAGTGCAGGGTCTGGCTGCGTCTGCAACACCCCTGACACAAAAGCACGTGTGTCTAAGGGCTTCTCCCCCACCCACCCCCACCCTTTGCTTTCTTTTCTCCACCTTGATGGATGGAGACTTGGCTGAATGAATTGCATCCTCTTAATCGTAAAGGTGGCTGCTATGTAACTGCCGGTAGTTACGCTTCAGGAATACACTGCTGGAAGATTGCAATTACTGCTCCTCCCATCATTACATTTCAAAAACACAGGTGTATATATCCAAATTTAGGTTTGAAACCAGATTAATCTGTGTTCTTGAGTCTTAGCCCCAAAATCAGAAAGATATACATGCCAGAAGTATAATTTTAAGCTTGTTTATCCTTTACCTGTTTTCTTGCTGAGCTGACCAACTCTAGCCTTTCAAAGGTGTAGGTTTAAGCAAGCTTAACTAACTTCTGTAAGTGAATGCAGCAGTAAATGGGATTATGGTTACCTGAGAAAATAGGTCTGCCTAGGCTTACAGAAGTGGCCAGTTCCTTCAAAGATACATGAACTGCTGTGCCTCTTTTAGAGTCCATAAAATTTGAAGCCTCTCTAGCCCTTGCATTGGTTAATTGAAGGCTGGATGCACTTTCTCACCCAGTCCTTGGTTCAGAAAGCATTTAAAGCAAGGAGTAATCCTATTTCTGTTCATCAAGGCATTTAATTTCCACAGTGCCAAAGGAAAAAAAAAAATCCTTTACCCTATCATGAGTCTTAATGGGGCTGAGAACTGGAGAATGTTCTGATTTGCAGTTTGAAATCTCTTCTGTAATCACCTGTTTTCAGGCTTGATTCTAGCGGGCATAACACTAAACTTGATTTAATCTTAATAGTTAAGGCTAAATTCCTAAAACCTAAGCATCTGTAGGATGAATCCTCTACAATTTTCACAGATGGTCAGTGTTTCACAGGTGTTGAGTGTCTCTGCTCCTGGAAGAACTAAGTGGCACAGACAGCCTGTGAAACAAAACGGGCTTTATAGCCTATCCATGTCAACCAGTTGCCAGCTTATGGAGGCAGTTGGCTACCTCTTTTGTAGTGTTTCCAGTGAATTATGGGATAATAAAATGAAGTTCGTTACTAAAGGGCTAAAGTCATGCTCTGATCTTTTTGAGAGCCTGCCTGAATTGTCCATAATCTTCTGTTTATCAACTATTGCTAAAGTTCATTTATTTATAACCCTGACAAATAACCCTCATGTACATTCCTCCTGTGATTTATTGTGCAATTGTTTTGCATTCCTGAAATGTAAAACAAACTATCAAAGTAGGATGTGATGCAAGATATTAATTTTTAAGAAACAAATGGGGAATAATTCCTTGAAATGGACAATGCAAAATGTAACCCAGCTGCTCATACACTATGATAAGATTTAAACTAAAAAATTACATCTCTGATGAGCCCTCAGTGAGAAGTGCAAGCTGGTTTATCTTAAGTAATAGACAATGATTATGCCAAATATCACAATATCACTTAGCTTTATGATGTCACAATATCACTTATCTCTCCAATATTTCATTGTCCTGTGTTAAAGACTGGGCTGTTGCTGGGCAGCTTTGCTCTAGAGCCTATCTCCCTCCCTGGACTTCCTGGAAGTGGCTTATGCAACCTGGTTCAGTTTTCATTATGGAAGGAGGGCTGGACCAAGTATTTTGTGTGTGACATCAGTGCTCATGTTTATATCTAATCTCTGCTTCTTCATCCTTTGCTCTGGTGACAGTGTGTGTACCAGGAACCTAGGCTATAATTAGGATATTGTAGGAAAGACATGGAGGTTGTACTCTTCTCCCCCAAGGTCCTGGGAGACACATGAGACTAGGTCTGCCCAAAGAATGTCTGCTGTGCAGGGAGGTGGTGTTTTATTTACTGTTTCTGCTTATATTGTTTGTCCCAGTTAAACTCATGAGACCAGGAAAAGCCTTCACCTTGCTTTTTCATATAAAGCAGCACATAGTGTTCACCCAGAAACCAATAGTCACCTAGTGTGCTGCACAGAGGGATTTGTCTAAGACAAAGCTGGGACCTTCCTCATGAGTATTATTTTTGAGGACCCCTGAATTAATATGATTCCCTCAGCCAGATCTAAGTTATTTGACCAATACATCATATAGACATATATCAAATGTTATATGGGCTGTACTGTTATGTGGTCTCCTGAGTAATCCAGATCCTGACATCACGATAGGTGAGCAAGCAAGTGATGCTGATTGTGTTACTGCTGGTTGTACTGTTGGTTTATTCAGCTCTATCCCAGTCCCACCACCAAGCTGCAGCAGAGCATGAGCACTGGGAAGCTTGCTGGGGTTGATGGTATCTTCCTTTGAGCTCCTAGGTCAACTTGCAGTTGTCTCCCCATAAAGATTTTCTTGCTCTATCATGTAAATGTTCCAGGAAGTTTACCCTGCAGCCTTTACCTCAAGTAGCCCTTTTCTGAGGTTTATTTGACTGTCTTGTTTGCAGGACTTAAATTATCCTTGTAACCTATGCCCCTTCATCAGGCTGGCTGAGATGGATCTGTGGGTCCAAGAGCTACTAGAGAAGGACACGCCTCCATCTCTGCTGGCAAATACAAGCACACACCCATATGAAAATGCACACGAACAGGCACATTATGATCATACACACCTATTTTCCTAGAAACCAGATGAAAACCCTTCAAATGCTCCTTGCCCACCCTTGCAGTTACAAATAGAATCAGTCTCAAGATCTAAGAATCCTGTAGTGAGAGTGTCTCTGAATTAAACAACTTAAATGGCTGGCTGAAGTTAATGTAATCAAGCTTCATCTCAGCAAGAGCTGGAACAATGTACAGAGCTCTAACATTACTGGAAATTGGTGAAACAAGCATGCTGTTTCTTGGTTGTTTTGTTCTGTTTAATACCAATTGTTTAGAAAAGAAAACTTCTGAAAAAGGAAATCAAGAGCATTTCTCCATCCCTACCCGTTGCTGCAATAACAGGAAGCAAAATTCACATATACAGAGCTTGGCAGATAAGAGCTGAATGGTGGTTTGTTTTTCATAACTGGTGGCCAGTGAGCCAAAAGAAAACCAAGTAACTTGCCTTTCTAATTCACACTGAGCCCAGAGTCTCCTGGGATTTGTGCAGGCACTAGCATGGAGCTCCCCAGTGATGAGAACTGCAGGAAAACTCTATCATGAACTGGCAAAGCAGCTCTGAGCCAGCCAGTTTGGTCACAGGCTGGCAGCTGCAGCCCCATCTGAGTAGGTGACCCAGTCACAGAAGGGAGGCAAGGGTGGCTCTGAGCAGCTGGCTGTGGCTCCCCAGGGGTTTCTCCCACTTATGGTCTGTTGCTTTTCTGATAAAGTATCTCAGAAGCTGCATGACTCTACTAATGCCATCAAAAGCAAAACAATAGGTTTGACCACTTACATGTCTTTTTGGGAACATAAGAGTGGGTTCTAGGTGACATCTTTTAGGTGGTTTCAGGTAATCTGTAGAGTTAGAGCAAAGCTCCACTGTTAATATATTCCAGTTTATACATATTTTTAATGAGAAAAATAAGTGTTTAAGATGCTAAAGCCATGTTCCTACAGCACAGCAAGGACTATGCTCCACAACTGTCAGGAGCTATGCAATTCTTTGCAGTTTCCCTTTAGGCTCCTCTATCTTCTTGCTTCCCTTATATTTTCCATCTAGCTTCTTAGGTTGGTATGAAACATTTTGTTCCACATTCATATTCACAGAGCCTGGAATAATATCAGTGGATTTTAATTAATCCTTCCTTTTCACCAAGGCTGAGAGCTAATCCGGTTTTCTGACAGCAGGTTATTGTTAGCTAAAGCTGGCACCACTAAAACATGTGCTTAACATATGATTAAGGGACTGAAGCATCTCCCCTGTGAAGAAAGGCTGAGGAAACTGGGGCTGTTTAGTCTGGAGAAGGCTGAGAGGGGATCTTATTGATGCCTATAAATATCTGAAGAGTGGGTGTCAAATGGAAGGGGCTAACCTCTTCTCTTTAGTGTCCAGCAATAGGACAAGGAGCAATGGGGATGAACTGGAGCATAGAAGGTTTCACCTCAACACTGGGAAGAACTTCTTCCCTGTGAGTGACAGAGCCTGGCACAGGCTGCTCAGAGAGGCTGTGGAGTCTCCTCATCCCACCTGGATCTGTTCCTGTGTGACCTGCCCTGGGTGACCCTGCTCTGGCAGGGGGGTTGGACTGGATCTCCAGAGGTCCCTTCCAGCCCCCACCATTCTATGATTCTCTGATATGCTTTCCAAGTCAGGGCTTGCTCTCAGGTAGTACCAATTGGTGAAGGTGTCAGTACAGTGCCATGTCAGTAAAAAACATGCAAAATTACATCCTTAGCACTGAAAAGCAAAGCATTTTTAACAGTTGAAATGCACTCTGACCATTGTGTTTTCTGTCAAGTGTGCACCCCAGAGGCAAGCACTTACTCATTTCTGGGGTTGTAATAGTGGAGGGAGCCTTGAACAAGGGGTTTGCAAATAACTCAGGATTTCTGCCATGGAGAATTTACTATTGGAGAAATAATGCACTTCCATAATGTATATGTCTCACCCAAAGCCCCAATCATGCAATGTGTTCTAAGGGCTGAAATTAGGTTTGATGGGGTAGCCTTATTAAACCATCCGCCTGTTGTTGCCTCTAGGCTGGGCTGCATTGCAGACGTGTTTGCTGGCTTAAGTACTTTGAACCAATTTGCTTGTCTTGACACAGCAGAAAAATTCTACTGTGCTTTGGGGGGATGGTGGAATACTTTGAATAGCATCCACCGAGCTGTTATTCCTGTCTGTGTGAATTGTGCTGTTGCTTAAAACACAGAGACATAGAACTTGTCTGTATTTAAAATGGGCAGTGTGTATATATATTTATATATATATATACGTACACAGGCTGACAGCTCTCTGTCACTGGCCCTGACACTCTGTTCTGTCCACTTCCCTCCCTGTGCTCCCAGTTTGCTCCACAATGTCCTCTAGCTGACATGTTTCTTACCTGGGAATGCATTTCTCCTTCATTTACCACCTTGGGATAAAATGTTTTTCCTCTCTCCTGAACTATAGGAACAAGCTCCATTTACTTATAATGATAAAGCAAAGAGTAGCTTTATTACTAATGGTACCAGCACAGCAAATCTTTGACCACTTGTGAAATGCTGGCCAATGCTCTGCTTGATCCATGGATCATTTGAATTTTAACCAGATAGGGTGTAACTCAGATGTGACACACAGCTGAGCAATTCTCACCACATCTTATCAAGGAAATACCTACAGCCCAGCTGCTTAATTGCTTAATTTACTTTTTAAAGTTGACTAGGAAAATGTCATCTTTAAATCATCTGTCAGAAGTATTGTTTGTGGAAGGCAACCCCTGCAAATGTTTGGCATCTCCAGTATTCCTGTTTGTTGCTGGTATGAGGACAGGGAGGTGTAAGCACAAATAGCCATAGTAATTTGGAGCACAAAAGATATGTATCCTAGCAGGCTTCTGAAAGCATTTGTGTCCACAGGAATTTTCAAACAGATGAGTCTCTAGATACCCACTACAGGAAAATAAGAAAAATATGAAATAAGCCCAAATCCTTACCATGGATCTCAGCACAGAACTTCAGAGCTCTACTCTCTACATGTGAATTGTTCTTCTAGAGTAACCAGTTTCTACCCATAATGCTCTTTGCTGACTGTAAGCTCCAAATGACACCAATGAGATGAGTGCAATTAAATTGCCTTTTATAGATCTGGGTGTCTAAAACCCAGCTGGAACTGAGTCAACGCTTCTGTGGTGATTCACAAGCTGGGCAAGACCCATTGCCACTTAGCACAGTGCTGAGAATCCTCAGCCAAAAAATCCAGGTGTTGGCAATGCTGGGGAACTCTCAGTGAACAGCCCCACGAAAATGTTTCTTGATTGATAAATCATTGGAAGCTTTCGTGATGCCCAGTTCAGTAGGATTTAAAGATGAGGGAGGATTAAATGAGTAACAGGAAGCATCCTGCAAGAATTTCCCCCAGAGCACTGCAGGCTAAGGAAGAGAAATGAGAGAGGGAACACAACTCTGTCTGCAGTTCAGGAATGTGTGTCTGAGGAGTGGTGCATGCTCACGCTCCCCACATCACACACAGCCACTGCTGGGACAAACTGGGGAGCAAGAGGGCAAATCCCACCCTGCATTTGATTCATGAGTCATTGAGATGCATTTTTGTCTCGCATCATCCTTGTCCCCTCTCTTCTCCCTGCAACAAACCCCTCCTCTGCAGCTCTGGAATTAAGGCCCCGTTTGCTGAGTAGCTGCTGCAAGGGGCAGGATTTTCAGGGCTGTGCTCAGAAGTGACATAACCCAGCAAAAAAAATGCCTCTTAGAAAAATATAACAATTTCCTGACCTACTTGAAACCAGCTTAGTGACAGCAGAAAAAAACCATACCCCAGGACTGTCTTTCTGCATAAGCTAAATTAGCATTTTTATTTGAAGCATAAAACATTTATGAGAAACAACAGCTGTAGATATAAAAGGTAGTTAAGCAGAGAAAACAAGCTTATTGCTTAAACAGGGAAGTTTGACAGAGAATAAGATATCAGAAGCACAATGATGCATGAAAAATGCCATGAGAATGACAACAACTTTCTGTCACAAAAGTGGAAGTATGATTCTCCTGAGCTGCAGAATAATCTGGAGTGAATAATTCCCTCCCATTTGAGACAAGCCATTTTACTGCCAGAAAAGAGGCAACTGTACCACAGAGAGAGGAAAATAATGACTCTGCAAAACTCTGAATGGCGCTTTGTCTTCAGATACAGCTTTAAATTGCTATATCAAAGAAGAGTCCTACTAACATCTTTTTAATTAATGGCCATTAATCTTGTGGCCCTAGTGATAGTGCCAAAACAAATAAGTGCCTTTTTGTTTTGTTGGTTTTTTTTAATTCCCAAGGCAAAGGTGTTGTTATGACACCGGTGCAGCAGCTATGCACAAGGTTCCAAAGGTGCAGGAATGGAGAGAATTGCTCTGTGAACTTGGGACTTTCACTGAGAAAAGGAAGGTGAAAGTGTTTGACTTTTCTTCTCAGCCTCTAAAATGCTACAAAACAAAGTTATTTCTCTGTGGCACTAATGTGATAGAAACTTGGAAAAGGCTTAGCTTGCAATCAGTGGTATCGACACGTGGCCCAAACCTTGATAAAGGCTCCTATGTGTTTGCCCAAGCAGTAGCTCAGTCCAGGGTTTTTTCTTCTGTCCCTGTGCACCTGTAGCTCCTGTTGTTGTATTAAATAGAGCTTTTTTAATTTGGGGTGGTTTGTTGGTTTTTTTTTTAGTGTTTATGCTTGAAATACACCTTAAGATAAGAGGGTGCTGGCCTCTACAGTCAACAGGAAAAACACAATGAATACAGGACTCCTCCAGGTGAAGATGAGGGGTTGTGGTGAAGGAGAGGACTGAACCCACACCTGTTTCCAGCTACTGCCTCACCCACTGAATCATCCTTCTTCAACATCTTCCTTCAGGGCAGCTTTTCTTTCCCTGTAGGTGAGGGAACTGGGAGCTAACAATGCTTCTGGTTTCAACAAGCCTTGAGGAGAAAGCAGTGGTTATAACTCTGTGAAGTGGGTCTGGGCACACTCAATATCCTGTGTGTGCCTGGTTCCTTCATAGTTACACCCCTGTCACAGCTTGGGGCACATCCCACAGCAGAACAAGCAACCAGACCATCCACTATGGGAATGTCAGTGAAGTATCACAGTAACTCCTCAAAGTCCTTTCTTTCCCCCAAAAAAATATTACCCTCACACACATTTTATTAGGGACAAGGTAATTTTTGACAAGCTAGTAAAATTGTTCTTGGACTTGATGCTCTGAAAAATCTTTTCCAATCTAGGCAATTCTGTGAAATGCTAGAAAGGAGCAAAACATCAGATGGAAAACTGAAAAATCTGAGGTGTTGAGGTAGAAAAGCAAAATACCTCTGCACTGAGATAATCCAGTGCTGTGAGCTGCAGGGTGCATGTTTCACCCTGCCAATCTTTCTTATGTCTCCCATGCAACACAGCACCCCAGCAGCAGTCATATGGTATCCTACAGGATGAAGGGCAACTAGGGAAAGAAACCCGAGTTAAAATGCTCATATGGATCTATAATCTTTATTCTAAAAATATAATATAATACAATATAAACCCTATTTTATCAAGATCCCTTTTTTTTTTTTTCGTGAGAGAGAAAAGAAAGGGATTAAATATTTTGCTTTTCAACCAGAAGTCCTTGGGCAATTTTCAAGTGTACAGGTTTTTGGTGAAAAAAAAATTTGCTATGGATGATGAATGACTCTTATGGAGGAAAAAAAAATATTTTTCTTTGTAACTGAAACTTTTTTTTTCTTTTCCCCCCATCAGGTAATGGTTGTGATCACCTTTAGCTGAAAGTGAACTTCCTGTTCCCCATACCCCAACTCAAAGGTGAGTTGATATCAATGTGAGGTTTTGTTTGTTCAGAGATGTCAGGATCAGGCTTTAAGTCTGTAGAAACAAGAGGCCCCGTTGCTCTTTTACTTGTAGATGTGCAACTGATGGGTGTTCAGCCTCCAGGAGTTTAGATTAGTGAGATAAGGTTTCAGATAAACATCCAAATGTTTAGATTTTTATCTGACCCAAAGCTCTGAACCTTTAAAGGATTACCCACCTCCAGGGATAATCCTGTAGTGATTTCAACACCTGTACTGAGTCAAAGTGAGTTCAGTCTCCTGGCCACAAGAAATGGTTCAAACCCATCCTAACATTTGTTTTGGATGGCTAAAACCAGGCTGTGTCAGATCTGAACATGATTAGCTGGGCACTCTGATTTTGAAATGACTCCATCGCAGGGTAACTCCCAATAGTCATCAATAAGATCACTTATTACCAAAGAAAAACAACCTGTGGCACTATGCTTCTGTGGCCTACAGAGCAGGTATGCCCTGGATGTTTTTATGGTGAATCAGAAGCTCTAAATACCTCACGGTTTTATAGGTGTTTAAATGAGCTGCTTTTCTGTCAGCACTTGGCTTCAGAAGCAGACTTTTGCTGCCCTCTTTTGCAGTTACCATGAAAACGTGCTCACGTTGGCACCCAGCAAAGCTCCACTGCAGTGGGACTGATCCTAGAAATTGCTGTCTCCAGATGAAAAGCAAGATATCTCTGAGGTGGCCATTTCCATTTGGTACTGCAAGTGTCTTACATGTGCTTAGAAGGAACCTTTTTCAGNCATTTTATTAGGGACAAGGTAATTTTTGACAAGCTAGTAAAATTGTTCTTGGACTTGATGCTCTGAAAAATCTTTTCCAATCTAGGCAATTCTGTGAAATGCTAGAAAGGAGCAAAACATCAGATGGAAAACTGAAAAATCTGAGGTGTTGAGGTAGAAAAGCAAAATACCTCTGCACTGAGATAATCCAGTGCTGTGAGCTGCAGGGTGCATGTTTCACCCTGCCAATCTTTCTTATGTCTCCCATGCAACACAGCACCCCAGCAGCAGTCATATGGTATCCTACAGGATGAAGGGCAACTAGGGAAAGAAACCCGAGTTAAAATGCTCATATGGATCTATAATCTTTATTCTAAAAATATAATATAATACAATATAAACCCTATTTTATCAAGATCCCTTTTTTTTTTTTTCGTGAGAGAGAAAAGAAAGGGATTAAATATTTTGCTTTTCAACCAGAAGTCCTTGGGCAATTTTCAAGTGTACAGGTTTTTGGTGAAAAAAAAATTTGCTATGGATGATGAATGACTCTTATGGAGGAAAAAAAAATATTTTTCTTTGTAACTGAAACTTTTTTTTTCTTTTCCCCCCATCAGGTAATGGTTGTGATCACCTTTAGCTGAAAGTGAACTTCCTGTTCCCCATACCCCAACTCAAAGGTGAGTTGATATCAATGTGAGGTTTTGTTTGTTCAGAGATGTCAGGATCAGGCTTTAAGTCTGTAGAAACAAGAGGCCCCGTTGCTCTTTTACTTGTAGATGTGCAACTGATGGGTGTTCAGCCTCCAGGAGTTTAGATTAGTGAGATAAGGTTTCAGATAAACATCCAAATGTTTAGATTTTTATCTGACCCAAAGCTCTGAACCTTTAAAGGATTACCCACCTCCAGGGATAATCCTGTAGTGATTTCAACACCTGTACTGAGTCAAAGTGAGTTCAGTCTCCTGGCCACAAGAAATGGTTCAAACCCATCCTAACATTTGTTTTGGATGGCTAAAACCAGGCTGTGTCAGATCTGAACATGATTAGCTGGGCACTCTGATTTTGAAATGACTCCATCGCAGGGTAACTCCCAATAGTCATCAATAAGATCACTTATTACCAAAGAAAAACAACCTGTGGCACTATGCTTCTGTGGCCTACAGAGCAGGTATGCCCTGGATGTTTTTATGGTGAATCAGAAGCTCTAAATACCTCACGGTTTTATAGGTGTTTAAATGAGCTGCTTTTCTGTCAGCACTTGGCTTCAGAAGCAGACTTTTGCTGCCCTCTTTTGCAGTTACCATGAAAACGTGCTCACGTTGGCACCCAGCAAAGCTCCACTGCAGTGGGACTGATCCTAGAAATTGCTGTCTCCAGATGAAAAGCAAGATATCTCTGAGGTGGCCATTTCCATTTGGTACTGCAAGTGTCTTACATGTGCTTAGAAGGAACCTTTTTCAGCCGTGTTCCAGCATCTGCAACGTGGCTGTACTCTCTCCTCCTTCCCAGGCAGCAGCTTGTCCAGGTGCCCTGAGGATCAATTGGACTTTAGGCTTCATTCAGAATTCTTGTAAACGAAGCAGTAACTCCTCTCAGGGTTCCTAGAATTCATCCAGTGTATCTGACAAGTTATGCTGGGGTTAGTTTCAGTTTCAGATGCTGATCATGCTTCACAAACAAACAGCAATTGGGAGCAAATGAATTATTCCTAACGTTTTTACACGCCCCTCTGCATAGAGACATGTCGATGGGCACTTCATTTCACCAGAGATTTGAAAGTGCTTTACAAATGTTAGCTGGTCAAATCTCCTTTTCCTTATTGAAATAAATAAATAATCAGTGAGTATTTTTCTTACAACAACACTGCAGACAGAACCCTGATGCCTTTTGGCAAATCCTTTAGCTTTATGTGGGCTGAGTCACCTGTTAGTCTAAAAGGAATGCAGAGGTTTTTTAATAGGATTGCCCAGTAGACTGAACTGTTTCACTGGCTTTTTCTTTTTAAAGTTAAGCAAGAAAAAGAGGGTTCCCTATTCTTTATTTAAGAAATTAATCTGCTGTAGACTAACATATCTCTGGAAGCAACTGCTGGCTTTGATGACTCTCCTAAAGTTCAATGGTATTTAAGGAAAAGCTGATCTTATTTTAATCACTGGTGGTTCATCTCCCCTTTGTAATTAGAAGGAAAGCTTGCTTTAGCAGTGCTCAGGTGGAATGCATAGGAAACATGTGATTAAATGGAGATGCTAAGTTTAGCATTTCACCTCCAGAAAGCAAAACAGGTATCAGGTGTGAAGCATTTTCCATTAAGTCAAGAGACATTTGAAAAATTAAGTTAATTAACAATGTCCTACATCATAAGGAAAGACTAAGGATGAAATAACAGTGAATTAAAGCCAGATGGGATCTTGCTGTTACCTTCAACAGGGCTAGACTTTCAACCCTCCACTTTCACACTGGTTCTTCTCCACAGGTTTCATTTGATGTTCATGATCATGTGAATTGAAGAGAATTTTATCAGTAAGGAAAACAAGTACAGATTGGGTTTGATTTCCTAGATCAGCCCTATCTGATCAGTCTGAAACAGCAGCTTCTCCCTGTCCTGTTGTGCATCCTACTGCTTGGTAACTTCAGACAAATGTTTTTAACAGAGTTCTGATGATTAAGTTCTCCTTAATGTCTTGTANAAAGAAAGGGATTAAATATTTTGCTTTTCAACCAGAAGTCCTTGGGCAATTTTCAAGTGTACAGGTTTTTGGTGAAAAAAAAATTTGCTATGGATGATGAATGACTCTTATGGAGGAAAAAAAAATATTTTTCTTTGTAACTGAAACTTTTTTTTTCTTTTCCCCC